>CAJPEX010000468.1:10276-101826 GCA_905338405.1 Notodromas monacha
CATGAACTTTTCACGAACTATTTTACAGGGCCAAATAATATGGAAAAAATCGTAACAGTGCCACACATGTACCGTTACATTATCGACGAATAATCCATTCCCACGTAAATTCAAAATCGCGCACGCTCAAACCCTCTTCCTGACTTTTCACCAATCAAAAATGCTGATCAAAAACAACCAGGAAGGCAATTACTGTATCTAAGTTTTCATTCGATGCAAAACTTTTTCAGGATAAATACGGTACAGTATCTCCTGGAATTCCCGGAAAAAAAAAAACCAGCAGAAATATGGTCGCGTGTGATGCTACCTTGGATTAGGGCAGTTTTCAAAACTGAAAAAAAAACTCGGATTCTCAGCGACAGTATTTCCACTTATGAAATATCCATCTACGGGCATACAAATTTCAAAATAAAATGTTGAAACGATAATGCGGATGATCTGAATGATGGGTCAACACCCATTTGAACCTTCCTCTAAAAGAAAACGCCACATGCTTTTCTATAAACGCGACATCGACTGCGACGATACACGTGAAATTTAAGAAATTCATGATTATTTCATTGCTTACGCCACGAGTAAAGCGACGGGAAATTCGAACAACAAAATGGAAGCTATTTGGAGGATGAACACCTCATGAATCACGGGATCGAACAGTTGAGCGCGTCCCTAAATGGAAAGAATTCGCAAAATCTCGCAATGAGAGCAAAAAACAGCGTTTGAGGAAATAAGCTTACAATACATTGAAGGAAAAAAAAACAGCAGCACTTTCCCTGGAGTTTATCAGCGTCAGATGATGATATAGAATGTGGATCAGTAAGATTGGGTAGAACGAATAAGACCTGAACGAAGTACACAGATTGCTTCGGGGAGTATGTCCCGGGTTACTTTTTCAAGCTTTGGATGGACAGAAGTAGCTTTTAATATTATTTTAGAATTAATTTTATGTGCGCAGATACAAGCTAACTCACCCATCCTTAAAAATGGTGCACTACATGAAATCAAAGAATATATTGCACATTCAACGAAACAAGTCAGTGCAGGGAAAAAAATGACAATACTGTATACAGTATCAGTTCACACTACCTCTCAGCAACAAGTACATGTGTAAGTACCATAAAAAAGAAAAACACCAATACCAATTAATGTTAGTTGAAAACCCGCAGTGACCCGAATCATTCACAAACAAATAATACAATCACAGTTTCAACATTCCTACCACCTTGAACAAGAGTTCTTGATGAGGCACTGACCAAATCCCAAAACTCAAAAAACTCGAACCCCCCAACTCCCGCAGTCCAAAAGCCCATAGTGGTCTTGAAAACAACCAAATGATCCAGTCTTGAGCTCAAAATTTTAATAACATTCCAAGCACAGATCAATCCTTATATGTTCCAGGGATTTCGAGCAGATTGGACTGATCAATTTTAAGCTCAAGGCTGAAACATTTGGTCGTTTTCAAGACTAAGGTGGGCTGTTGGACTGCGGGAGTTGGGGGTTTAGATTTTTTTTTTAGTCTGAGAATTTGGTCGGTGCCTCATCAGTGTCTCTTGTCTAAGGAGATCAAAATGTTTGAACTGCGTGGGTATTACTTGTTTGAGACTTGTTCTCGTCAATGCCAGGTTCTTAGATAACCTCAAAAACAGTGTTTTTTTATATCGGCTCAGTCCTCCCTTAATCATCTCCTGACTGTGAGTTTGACGTGTAAAAGGTAACCGTTTTTTCTTCAAGTGGTAATTGCGTACGGAGTAAGGAAACTCAACTAGTTTATAAACCGAGATCAACCTCTAATCACAGAATTTTTGATGAAATGAATGCCCGAATTTTCAAAAATGTTCCAAGGAAATATGAAACTCATGAAGGTCGTACACATAGTAGTCCTTATTTCATTCGGAAGGTTGTTGAAAGGGACTACTGACGATGGTGCGAACTAGACAACATATGCGAGTTAGGCAAGTAACGAAACATATGTAAAGTGAACGAGTACTACAAGTTTATTTTGTGGCGTTACTCCATTTTTCTGAATATAAAAAACCTTTGCACCTTATTATACCTTTGCACTTTATTTGATGCAATTCGATATCAGGATGCACCTTATTATACCACCTTATTATACCTTTGCACTTTATTTGATGCAATGTAATTTAAAGTTATCTTAGTCTTTCAGACATCTAGGCCGAATACGAAGTCAATAGCTTAATTAGAGGAGGTCGTGGCACTTCTTTTTAGTTTCTATAAATAACTCAATGAGTGCCTTTTGCCATGCGTGGAATATCTTTAGAACTAAGCTATTGTGATATCAAAAAGAATCTCAACAATAAAAAAATCTTCGAGATTCAGATGAAACTGTGGCTTTACTGCGGAGACCTAAAAGTCGCAATCGAAACGAGATCGTACACCACTGAGAATTAGTCTTCGTTTTTAAATCTCAATACATTTTCAAATTGAATTTTCGAAGATTTATATTTGAGAAGTTGTGCGATGTGTGAGCTACATTCAGAAGAGGGGATGCTCCAGAAGCAAGAGTGAACTTCCGTCTGCGCATCCAAGAACCCATGGAAAACAAGACGCTGTCCATTATACTGCTAGAAGCGCCCAAATTTTTCCCAGCGAAATTTTGAAAGAAAAAAAAAGATAACCGACACTTGTCTTCGAGTGGATACGATTTTTCTTCGTCTTTTCCCCCCATCCCAACATGCTCTGTTCCGGGACGTGCTCAACTATCCGGACACCCAAAAGTTCACCCCACCTCCTAGTCTGATCGGGAGATATTCAAGATTTCCCCCGGCCGCCCGTCTGCGCCGGGAAATCGCAAAGGGTCTTAATTTCGGGCCCGGCATCATTTCATCGACAAGCCAAACAGAGCACGACCCGCGGGCCCGAAGAGCCGGAGAATGACACTCGGGATTTCGAATTTCAGGTAGGATCGCGACGACGACGAAGGAGCGGATTTGTTTGGGCAAGCGTCAGGGATCCTGTTTTTGAACGATATACAATATCCCAGGGCAAACACGGTCGGGGCCCCGCTGGGAAAGATGCCATATGCGTCGCGGGCTAATGCTTGCCAGAACGCCCCCACGGCAGAAAAAATAACGAACGTATCAGGATGACCCGGGTTCCCACTACTCGCAATGGTCATCACACTCGAAACACCCAACTTTCTCGAGGTTAATGAATTGCTCTTTCCCGTCGCTGCTCCATCAACAGCTGGCGACCTGTCGGGTTCCAACCATGCTTCATAGGAACCCCTCTTACAAGACCTTTATATACCGGACAAACCAACCAGAGTTTTGCTAAAACGACGAAAAACATGGTCAGGCTGCTGCTGGCCTCAACTGTTGTGCAACCGCAGACGTCAGAATAAAAGCACCTGTGCTTTGCCTACCGAGAACGTACTCGTGAACATCTCGAAAAAAAAAACTGAAAGTTTCTCGGACTATTCAGCAGAATAATATTTACACGAATATCAGCGAAACATAAATACAAAAATGAGGATGTGTTTCAAATTCGAAGGCGAAATGTGGCTAACGTTCTACATCAGTGATTGTTATTTTTCAACCGTGTAGATATTTTCGAACACCTTCAAAAAAAAATCAGGAAGTTTCTCCATCGTAACAGAAAACTTTTACGCATGTACGGTATAATGAATATTTTTCTCCTTTTCGAGCTTCTAAGATACTGTATAGGTAAATAAACGGAGATGCATCTTAGATTTGCAGGCAATTGGCAGAAAATTCCTTACTTCGTCTATCCACCGTGCACATACAGCACACGCGAATATCTCACAAAACGTCCGACATTTTTTCGACGCTACTATGCTGTTTTTACGTTAATTACATAAATATAAACTCTCTTATTTCTACCATTCTGGTCCACGTACAAAAATCAGCATACGATAACCATTGCGTCGAAGAGAAACCTTCATTTACAACGAGATGAAAATTTTTTCCGAAGAGTAGGACTGTTTCCAGAAGATTACGGAGCAAGTTACAGTAAATGATAGATTTACCAGTAACAATTCTTCCGTTCGAGAGGGTAGTGATTCATGACGTCTCATATTCGTCAATGTAAAAATATGTAAAAAACCTCATTCTACAATACTTGACATTACTTGGAACATTATGCAGAAATGGAAGCTCTCACGGATTTAATGACCCACAAAACGCTTCAGAATGCACGTGAAGCACTGAACATATTTTACGCAGATGCAAACGGACTCAAAGGTATTAAACACTTCAAAATGCAGTCACTGTTCTACAGACACTCATACAAGCGTCAACTAAATATACTTTACTGAGATGCGAACGAACTGGAAATTTATAAAATTAGAAACAATATAACTATTTGTATGGAATACGAGTATATAGAGGGACTTGATCAGTCGACGTCGTTCACGATTCCCATGAGAGAATCACGGCGAAATGAAGAAAATTACGATTACGAATTACGTTACAGGAAGTCGAAATTTCAGGAAGGTTGGCAAATATTTTCCCCTGAACCTTCTTGGTGTTTTCAACAACCATTTGTTCTTTCCGCGTGCAAATAGAAGACCCATAAAAATTACAGTCAATGGAATACGTCATGGAATAACCGCACCAGCAGTCGTGTACAGTATAGAATAATTTACAGTACATCGCTTTGGCTTTATAAACCATTCACGAATAAACCCATGGCTTATAGCGAGTTAGCGCCTTTGGGTGAATTCTTTCTTCTTACAATACCGTACAGATCGAGTTCAGCATCCACAAAAGGCCATTTGCCGGCATTTGAGCGACATCTGCGCGGACTTCATTCAACCCTTCATGTACCCTACGAGCACTTCATTAAACTGAGCCTTGAGGCGTCGAAAGTCATGTGACGAATAGGAAACGGGCTCACACAATTGATCAGCATGAATTCAAGACATGACCAGGGAGAGAAAGAAAATGTCTTCCGAACGAACGTAATCGCGACTGTAGTAGTGTACGTATATTCCGAGGTCCGAAGCTCGGACATCCAACAGATAGGCACGAAAATGCCTACACAGCAATAGGGAGATCTAGATCATGACGTGTCTTCGGGGGGTCATTCAAATACAAGAGTCGTGCTTTGCATGCTCGAAATATCCCAGACATTATCGCGAAAAAAGGCACACAATGAGATGCCACCGTACTCATGATTTGCGCGTGATCTATCACGGTTGGTCAGCTTGAGGCAAAAAACTAAGCAAGTCTTTTCTCTCCGAGACTCCAATATGAATATAATAAACCACATTTTAGCGACTCTATAGGGCGCATCCTGATTTTCGTTAGCCATTCGATAGATGAAAGGCATATCCTAAACATAAGAGAAATGTGGAGGGATAATTGGCATACACACGAAGACAAACTGGATTAACATCGGTCGCCAACAGGTTTTCATATTTTGAAGATTACCGCATTGCGTTCGAATAACAGTCAATTGAATGTTAATTTTCAATATACTGTATTCGACTTCGGGTTAGTTTAAAATCATTCGTTGAAATCCGTCAGCAAAAACTGCGGTAGTATCTTTAGTACCTGTACAGTATAAGACCATTATTCAAGTCAGAAAGAATTACATCATTTTTTCTCGAAAATAGGCCGCACGAGGGTTTCGAGCATCGTTCTTTCGGGGTTAAGGGTGGGCTACGTTACCCAAGCTTTTGAACTATCGGGGCGATTCACGCTGAACTGAAACTCAAAAACCATGAATGTTTCGATTAGTTACAGAAAAGTACTTCAATATAAAACCCTATACGACGAAGAAACGTCGGAAAACAAATTTCTCAGTAGCTGGGAGGGGACAAAAGAAAATATTTGCCTTTTGGAATAAAATATTGCCTTGCATATGGGGTTGGAAGAAAATTCGTTGCATCCTTAAGACACAAATTTGTG
The DNA here is from genome assembly GCA_905338405.1 of Notodromas monacha. Lineage (NCBI taxonomy): Eukaryota > Metazoa > Arthropoda > Ostracoda > Podocopida > Cyprididae > Notodromas > Notodromas monacha. The sequence goes on from CAJPEX010000468.1 coordinate 16,168, forward strand.
TTCATTTAAATCAAAGATACGTGGAAAAAATGTGTGGCATCTCACAACAATTTAAATTCCTCTTTTGTCTAACGTATTACCATCAATGAATCACGTCGGAATTGGTTATCAATAAGTTACAAATTCACCACTGTTCTTCTGAATCCAACTTTTTTCAATTACTGCAGGATCATTGATACTGATCAGCACGCTGATTTACTTTTCTTTATCTTAATCCCACCTTCCCAGGAAAGTTTCTTTTGAGATTATACGTTCATAATTTAACGAAGAACACTTTTTGTGAGCTTGTTAGCAAATAAATCAATGAGAATGAAGAAAAGCAATCCAAACTCTGGTCAAAAACATAATACCAAAAATACTGAAAATCACATGAACAAATACAGATTCACGGGTAAGTAATACCGAGTTCGCGACCTCAATGTCGTATGAAAATATAATTCAATACTTCGTTCTCACGCAAAACTGGGATTTGTTGAAAGGAAGAGTGTTCGCGACTTCAAGAAACAATGCATAGGGGGAGAATGAGATACAGTAGTTGGAAAATCTACATACCATCGTTGCATAAAATTAAGCAAGAGGTGCTCTCTTGACCGTGCTACACCAGCAGATGATCCGACGCGGTTGAATCGCAGGGATTATCCTGATACGTTCAAAAGGCAGATGAGCCAAAAAGCAGCCTCTCCAGAAAGCAAATCTTCCGGCATGCTGGTGACGACACCTCAATCAAAGGGATCTGTCCATTATTTCCACCTGTGAATTAAATATCGAGCATCTGGAATTTTGAGTCGAATGACATCGTATAGGTCCTATAGGAGAGCAAAAAACTTGATTACGGAGTAACTTTCCACCGAAAACCCTAGTACGATAGCCATCTTGGTATATGCAGTAATGCGATGAGAAGTCCCAGCATGAAGCATTCAACACAGTCTTTTTCTGTGGTTGCAAATTTGGAAAAGTTAATGCCTGAAAAGTTGTAAGGTTTTGCCAGCCCGCAATCCCCGCTCACCGAAGTCCCAATATGTCGTGATTTTTCAGTTTATTTTAAACAAAATGCCAGTAAAAAATCTGACTTCTGGTCATCTATAGTTCTATAGTTTCTATACAGTGCTAGTGTTCCCCAACCCATTGTCTGCGAACCGGCGCCGGTACGCAGAATTTTTTGCCGGTCCTCGGGAAAATTTCAGCGTAATAAATTAATCAAAAAGTATAACTCAAGTCTGTTCTATTTATCTGAAAAAATGGAAAGACAATGGCAGTAAAAATGATTTCATGAAAAATAAATGTTACATTTTCTCTTAATAACACTTCAGAAAAATTTTTAACTTGATGAAAACAATTATTTTAATTTTGCATTCTAAGAAACCTTTCTATAAGCCACTTTAATTTTTTGATGACATCCAGCTATATAGCAGCTACATTGGTGCTAAACTCAATTTTTGCAAAAAAGCAGAAACTTTTGAATACCTGCCATAAATTCTTCCAAGAAAAACTTTTGTGAGTCCGCAAACTCCGCAAACATTTTATAAAACCTTGCCAATCAGTAGAAAATGCTTTGGGAATTTGCCAGTCTGCGAAAAAGTTTTATGGAAATTTTCCGGTCCGCATAAAATCTTATGGAAAATGTGCCGGTCTACGGGCCAAAAAAAGTTCGGCAACACTGATCTATACTTTTTTTTGTAAAATATAAAAAAATCGGCATGGATTCGGCTTGCGGTCGCTTAAATGCGGTACACGTACATCATCCATAGTGCATCATAGAAAAACACGCGAAAGCGACGCATTCAAAATCCGTAGCACACTTATGTTATTCTACATCTACAGAATATAGAGTAACTATTAAAAGCATATTAGCAGTTACAAAATTAAAATTGAGGTTAGACGCACATGGTAAAGTGCGCACAACTCATCATGCGGGAAAAGTATACGACGAGAACATCTGCTGCTTCTGGATGGAACAACAGAAGCCGACAACTATCTACCGGAAACACGGGTGCTACCCGGAGAATGCATCTAATATAAGCTCATCAAATCAACAGAAAACCTGCTTTTTCCGCCAGGTATAACTTACGCGTGATGGTCACATCAGGCCGGAAACTCCACACATGACGGAACATTCACCCGGAACCCGGCCTGGGCAGCCCAGCATACGGGAGGAAATACACACCATGCCGCAGAAAAGGTGACTCACCGATCAGCTGCAACGAAAATCGATTCATCATCTCATCGATTCAGCCCTGATTCCCACAGTCATATAAAACGGGTGAGTGATAATTCGGACCTTCATTGTATCCATAGTATTTGCTGATCATATTACGAAAGATTATAAAGTGAATGTATGTTGCATAATATGCAGAAGAAGTGCATTGAATTAATCAAATTTCTCGTGGTTCATTATGCTCCGGAATTTTTAGTGAGCCCTCAAGCTTAGTGTCTCCTACTAGCACTTTAAAAAAGAAAACGGTTCTTGTCGATTATATCTGGTTATATAAGGGGTGTTTTGGCACTTTTTAGCTTGTTGACATAAGTTCGAACAAAAAATGTTCCAAATATTCCAAATGCATTATCGGTGGATCAGGAAAAAAGGGACTAATTTTTGAAAAGGGGCGTCTCACAAACGACTGAAGAGAAATGCTGTACTTCAAAAATTTATTTCATTTACACACACAAAAATTTTCAAACGACATTGACGCCCCGCTATAAAAGGTATTCATCCAAAATTCACGGACTTCTTGAACAGTATCTGAACTTTCCTAATTAAAAAAAAAAAAACAGGATACAAAAGCAATGACGCAATGTAGACAAACCTGGGAACAATTTTCATAAGTACATTACTGTGAAGTGTAATTTATCAATGGACAATTGGTCTTTTTGGCTGGTCATTGAAAAGTTTATTAAATTAAATTTGACCTTTTATGCCGTATATAGCTCAATTATAAGAAAAGATGGATACAATATGTGTCTACTTTTCCTCATCCACCCCAAAACCTTTGGCGGCATCAGGGCCGGGTTAAGGTGGGTGCTATTGATGATGTAGGATTAGGCCCACCAGGCAAATAGGCAACCAGAGAATTCAAAAAGGAAATTCTACAAGCTGGGGAATTTCAAACTAAAAATTACTGAGCTGGGGAATTCCAACTTTCTAAAGAGAATGAAAACTTTGCAAAAGCTGAAAAGAGAAAAGTAATTAGGATTTTTTAAATCAGGCATCTATGAATCAATACAAGCACAATATATATAAAATCCCTTCAAGAGGAAACCAGATCAAGGACATAAAAATTGGTTGTGAGCACACAATCATTCCTGCATTAAAAAAGAGATCAAGGCCAATCACAAAAAACAGGAGGAGGCAGCGCCAACAAATCTTGGGGAGGAGAAAATTGAATCGAAGATTTCAATTCTACTCATGCCACTGGTGGTGGTATAAAATGTGTCACTCCTGTCCCCACTTCAAAAGCCTGTGGAAGCCTAAAAAAATTTCTGAAGTGATTTTTTGGTGTTTAAAACATGGTATTTTATTTCTGAAACATCAGTGATTTGTAAACAATTGTGATGTAGAAGATTGATTCTATTTTATCCTTTTCCTGCTGTGCCTTCTTATCCCCCTCCCCCTATGTCACTGTTCTGGGTTCCAATAATCCGGTTCCGTTTTTTGCAAAGCTTTTCGAACAGAAAAAATAACCTTTTTCACCTTGTTATATACAATCTGCGTTCAATTTATAATCAGCGTTCAAGTCAAGTGATGATACAATTTCTGCTCGCAGATTTTACAATTAGGCGAAAGGTAAAAAAAAATGGCTAAGAGAAGTATGGTAATTTTATGGACAACAATTTTATGTATATGCTTTTCTTGCTGTCGGAAGTTGAAGTAACTGAGTATCACCATTTCAATTATCGACTTTGATTTGCGAACTGATGAAAATGTATAATCAGCGTTTAAATCAAGTGATGATACAACAATTTCTGCTCGCAGATTTTACAATACTGTTATACTGCATTGTATCTATTTCTTCCAGGCGTGCGAATATTGTGACTTCAGGATACCCAGCGCCATCAAAAACCTTGGAACATGAGTAAGTTTTACGCAGGGTAAGTCACGCGCTACTTTCACAAAAAATTGATTTCTTACGAATTACGAACAAGTAATTGTGAAATGTTTGTCATAGTAAAGTGGACAAGAGGAGAAGATTTTAGCATAATCCATAATATTAAAAGCAGCAAGTTTTCGGCACTTGAGTATGAGGAGGAAAATGCTCGATCGTCTCAGGGGCAACTACAGGTCTACAGCGAAATTCTTCCATTACTACTGTAATGAACGATTTTAGCAACAGTGAAATTCAGACATAGTAGTTCTCCTGAGGATGCCTAAATTGTTTCCCGAATTACTCTCGATAGACAATAGTGATCCTAATAATTTCCTTCCATTTCCCACGAGCCAACCACATGTCCAAATGGTTTCGCAGGCGCAGAACATGTACGACTCGCCGGACGACGTCGAGACTTTTTTCCCCTCAACGATCTTCTAATAATTATCTAATTATGAAAGATGGAGATATGCAAGTTTTCGTGAGAATTAGCGCGTGAATCACCCTGCTTCATACATCCAAGTCAAGCGATATTAATTGGACACAGAAGGCTTCCTTAGGTGGAGTGCAAGTAGCCCGAATAGGAGTAGTGCTCCGAGAGTAGTATGCGGCGTTTAGGCCCTCCTTTCTTTCTGTTCTTTACCACGCTACGCCTATGCAGCAGCATTCGAAGGGACGGCGTCGACGATCACGGTATGACATCGTACGGCGATCTGGAATTTCAGCCAATTGACGCAGAAACATGCTGCAAAACGCATTATGTGGAGGATTGCTGTCACTTGCTGACGGGGTACGCATTACGAGAAAAGAAGTCTACCTCCGGATCTTACTGCGACGGACCAGCTACAAGGGAAACTTGCTTGGATTGTTCTAAAACCGGAGAAGTGGAGCACTGTTGCGAACATTTCTTCGTCAAATGTTGCACATCTTATCGCGGATTCGAAGCACTCGAATTTTGCATCGACCTATTATGAAACAAATATAAAATGAGAGAACTTGTAAATCAAAGTCAGTGGTTTTCCGCGAGACTTGCCACAACTGAGTATCTGGGGATGCTGACAATGTAATCCCTCGGATTCGAGGCAAAGTTAAAATAAATATGTCCTACATTGAGATGAACATTTTTTCAAGCCTACGGTTCTACGCCGGATTCCTCAAGAACCCCCAACGTAAAACGCAAGCATTCTCTTAATTTGGACTAGCTGATTATTTATCCGACACAGGCTCCTTCTCTCTCATTAAATGACGTTTTCAGCTAGCTTCTGGAAAATTCTCACTTGGAAGATAAGCAGTTACATTATTTCAAACACGTTGTCGCATTCAGACTGCATACATGTTGATAAATAATTCAACTTTACCGATTATCAATTACTGTCCTTCATATGTGAAGAGTTATCTAATAATTTCTTCATTTCAGCCTGGAAAAGTAAAAATTTCAACAGCGGTCAGTAATTGATCACACATCGCTCTGTGAAATCCAGTTCTTCTGCATCCATCCGACATGAACCTTCACATAAAATCGTAAGACTGACGATAATTATGAACGACACTCGAACGTACCTGTTCTTGCTTTGATGCAAATGGAACATAAAAAATAATTTCCCAGGATGTTTCAGATCTACATTTCAATATCGTCTCAAAAGCGATCTCCAGACGAAATGATACACTCCTAGATCACTCAGCCAACGTACACGCGCGAAGCAATCACAGCCATGGAAGAATTCAATGTCACGTACTCGCTCACACAGCACTGCAAATAACCGCAGTTTCGGGAATTTTGCGTAATCGCCTTGCACATATATTTTGCGCAAGCAATTCTCTCTCTAGAGAATACTACCACAGATTGAGAAGAGAAAGTTTTTCATAAAATTGCAAGACACTGCGGATGTTAACTACTATTCAAACCACAACATCTCAACAACGCAGCAGTGCACTAAAACAACGACGTTTCACTTTTCGAGCCGAGCTGGAAGTACACCACCGACTTTCCTTCTCCGGAAAAATTTCAATTTAGTAAATTAAAAATGCTTCCCATCAAGATAAAAGCAAGCTGACATTGCGAAATCTCCACAGGTAGAGAGCAGAAGAAATTTAAGCAAATACAGCCTTCCCTGCTGAAAGACATCGCTGGCCCGGGTGGCAATTTGGAGGACTTCTAACGAACGCAAAAACCTGTCAACCACGCAGTTCATGCCGACATTATTTTAGAGCCCTATTAAAATTACCTCTGCTAGACTGAGTTACTAGCACTTTCCCATTTGTTTAAACCAGTGGTGCCCATACTGCCAAACTCAAAACTGGTGGTGGGCCAAAAGGGCAAGGAGTAACGTCTTTGACGGCCAAAAGAAGAAATTACGACGCATCATAATATTCAAAATTTGTATAGGTGGAGGGGTCCGTAAGATGTAGACATTCTGCAAAAAAAATTTGCAATGCATGCTACAATGCCTTTTCATATCAAAGCAATTAGATATCTTTAAATTAATCAGGATTTTGAAATGTTATTTTATTATATTTCAAACTGAGTAGCGAAAAAAGAGGAAATACGCAGTTGATTTTCCAGGTATTTTAGGAGTTCGATTGGCATGTGATGTTTTAAAAATCGTGGGGTAAATTTTCGAGGGCCAGAGAAGAAATTCATGGGCCGTATCTTGGGCAACCCTAGTTTAATTCTTGAGCGGAAAAGAACACTTGAAATATCTTTAAAGAAGCGAAATACGTGAGTACGTGACGAATTGTCGATACAAACGGTGAACCCGATAGCTCGCGTAAGAAATTGGAGACGGGTTGTCACTTGAAAGCCAGACAAAAGTTTTTTGAGGTGCTGGCAATATACTACACACGATTATTAGATTTAAAAAAAATATCATGCAATGAAAAAGGTGAAGTAATTATGAGTGCCCTTATACAGTGGTCTCCAGAGCCAGTCCGTCCAAGAAATTCTAGAAAATTCACAGCAATTCAGACGTTCCTTTTGAAATGCTACGGTATTCAAGAGCAACGAATTGCACGATGACGTGAAAAAGTAGATGTAAGAATTTTTTCAGAGGTAATTCGAACTAGCAATAAAATGCACTGTGCATAGCAAAGTTAATCTAAAAAATTTTAAAAACTGGCTATTCCCGGAGAAAATAAACCGAAGTAACGACTTGTATTGCCAAAAGGTTTTGCTAGGGGTAATTTTTAAAGCTACTTTCATTTATTGAACATGAAGTACCACGAATAGATTGGAACAGAGATTCGAGTATACTTTTCGAAAAGTGCTCAACCCATCTCATGGATCAACGGAGGACTCGAGCACTCAAGTAAGAACAGAGTTAAAAACTGAAAATGAACGCTTTCAGCAGCAATTATGGTTTACGATGCAACCTGACGCGTATCGCTCCAAATTCCATGCAGTCCCATAGGCAGATAAGAATCAATTTCTGCTCGCGCCAATTCAACCAAAGTTCTCGCATCCAAAACCACTAGAAAATCAGTAGGTTGGCGACGCCTCTCAAGATCTGGATGGGTCAAACTCTCATCGAACACCGTCACAGTCGTCATCAGGATTCCATCATCCTCCGCAGATCCGCCGGGAAACGGAATGAACACGGCTTCCGTGGGAAAAGTTTTTTCATTCAAATGCCACCGGCGAATTTTCTTCTCTTGGAGGTCCACCTTGATAATCTAGAATGAACAACACTCTCACGGTCATATATGAAATCTTTATTCAATGTTACCTCGCTATAATGCCAACCTTCCCGGTGTGAGTATCATCAAATCAACAGCATCAGACACCCAAAAGCGGGTCAATGCACGTATTATGTACGCCGACGAGAAAACATAGGGGATGCGTGTGAAGGTCAGTGGAACATTCACGAACACGAAACCATTATTCATGCGAAAAATAAATGTTTCCACGTGATTCTGAACCCTAGCGATTAATTCTCAAGCCACCACACAAATACAATTGGTAAATTTTCCCGAGTTCCACGAATTTCCGCAAAAATTCAGGGTAACAGAACGTTAACATTCGAATTTCCGCCAACTTTTGGGGTAACATATGGTACAACGACGAAAAAAAATGCTTCCAAATGCATTGAAATTTCGAAATATTCACAATAGCGTTGATAATTCTGAATTTAACCCGATGATTATGAACCGGTGATGTCTGAATGCATCGAAAACAAAATTCTAAATTTCAAGATAACGGAATGAAACGATATTTCAGCCAAAAATATCCCATTCTTCAGCTTGAATCAAATCTTTGACGGCAGAAACTTCAAGTAGAAAAAATATTCACTCGATTTGCGCGGGAAACGATGGTTAGCTACGTGAAAACCAGTTGTAAATATTTCCCTTTTGTTCTTTCATCAAACATAATAGCAAATGTTCACACTTCAAACGAGAGCCTAGTTGAGATCCGAAACGAATAGAACATGGTGCACCGGAACTCACCGTTATCATCGTCGCTGTTTCATAACGAACCCTTGTTAATTCGACGACAAAATGCATGAAAAGAACCTCAAGTAACCTAAATCCGCACTTCATGCAAATCATGCAACACGAAACCGCACCGTGAACAATAAACAATTCCCATATTATAGCAATCGTCAGGGACATTTGAAAAAATGACCATGAATCAACACCGGCAATTCGTGGGATGTTTCTACTCGAGAGATTTCTTCCATCGTTTTAGCGTTTAGCACCAACAGAAAATCCTTATTAGCAGGGCAGATGTCTTTAACCGTACAAAGTATTAACCCCTTATCTTCTTCGGATGCGTTCGCTTCTGGAACGAAAACAGGTTCCGAAGGAAACGTTTTGTCGTTTTGACTCCACGTCAGCGTCGTTTGGGATACGACATCGAATTTGACCAACTGCTCGACATCGCCCAAAGCCCGGCAGCATGCACATAAAAAAGCCATATTCAGACCCAGCACCACAATAGAAAAAGATTTCACGCACCGAATTGGCGAATGGTCCACCGTAAAAATGGGAAGTGGCGTAGAAGTAACGATAAGGCCTCATTTTGTAGCTTTCATTCACCACGGGATTTTCATAGCCTTGCTCTCCGAAAATCTCGGGTCGCACGACAATTGAGTGCCCGATTTTGTACGCAGTGGCAGTTGAATCCTTCAATTTCACCAAATTTTTCCCAGAAGGAATATCCTTCAGCAAAAAAAGCAATCAAATCAAAATTCAAGATTCTCTATCTACCCATTCATTCCCACTGAAAACGAATTCCACCACACTTCACAATAAAACTACCTCGGAAAAGTTCTCAAAATTATTGCAGACTAATTCTGCAGAACTTCAGCAAATCGCTGCGTACTGCTAGAAAATTTTGTCAGCTAAGATCAGAAAAGTCAAATGTCTAAACCAGCACAACTTTCGTCATCAGCACTGCAAACAATTATTCCAGTGATTTTAAAACAGCGATACTATCAAGATCCAGGGCAATGAATGAATCTCTGAATAATCAAGTATACATAATCATCCTCTTACATTAGTGGAGTACAGGATCATAAAGGACGTTTCGAGTCACGATCAACTGGAATTCGTCTAAAAATTTACAGAATGCAATACAATATGAAGAGGTACACGAAATCAACAAGAAAAATTGAGGGGAATCATGAAAATTTCTATCGTTTAATCATGCTGCAAAGAAGTCTCTGGGTCCAAAATTTGGGACAAAGAGCAACGATTTCAGAAGCTTTCGAACTTCTGCTAGGACATGATTGAGGGAATTTTCTTTCGATTGAGACAAAGATGATCAAAGTTGATTGTACATCACTAATAAACAGTTCGATAAATATCTATAAATCACTGCCGCCTTACTTTGAATCCCTCCAGTGGAAGAACGAATCGTCTGAAATACCCGGGGTCCTTGGGAGAAAATAAATTGCTCCGAACTTTTTCCAGCAAGAAGTTATCGATGATTCGCACGGAATCATTTCCGATCAGATCGATCACGAGCTGCAACGAGAGAATACAAAATTCAGAAACAAAACAACCTATGGTCAAAATCAGAAATTGACTTCGTCAGTGTCCGTTTCAAACGCGTTGATAACGTGGAAGAAGAAAAGAGGATCGGCAGTGATGTAGGACGTTTTCACGACATGCCCAGTTTTTTTCTCAATAAGTACGAAACGGCACTGAAAGCGTAACAAAATGCTCATTATACTGCAATACCTAGTGAAGAATTGTTTGACCACTCACATGATCTTCGGGGAACCATTCCATGCAGTCCCGAAGGCTGTGTCCCATCGTTTGCGACATGATCAATTTCGTCGTATGCACAAGTAACGGAAGCTCGATAAAAATAATATACTTCTTGCTCATCGCAAACGAATGGGCATACGAAAAGGAGGTTTTCCATCGAGGCGAAAAACTTGTGAGTATTGAGGTTTTTTTCGTTAAAGGTTCTGCAAAAACGCGGGAAAACAGCGGGAAAAATCACATGCTTTAACATTTCACAAAAATGATCGCTCATGGACGCACCAGAACCCGGATTTTCCATTTTGATGACGTGATGTCTCACTCCAGCCATAACACTCGTCCCAATGTTGTACGCAACATCTCCGTCCACTAACGGGTGGCTGCACAAGAAGTTGACTCCAACAGCTTTGTAGAAATCCAGCTGAAAACATGCATTCAGTTTCTTTAATCTCGCATATATCAAGGATTACCCTGCTTATTAAAAAATGTATAAAAGAAGGAGAAATAAAAGAAGACTCGCCCGGAGATCCTTTGAAGAAATTCAATTTGAAGACAAGTAGATTGTTTTTAATCTTGCGGCAACTATTTCGTCATGGAGGTGAGGTATATGCAGTACTGTACATATGACACCTAACAATCCAATCAATACCGGAAAATCTAATTTCGAACCAGAAGTGTCTCAATGTGGAGGATGTACAGGTGGACATCGAAATTTTTATGTTCCCTTGAATTTCGTCGTAGAGGGAGTTCACCTGTAGTTGTAGTACACATACTTTGCAAGATTGAATTACGAAAAAACAGCGAAGAAAATCTTTCTTGAACTTCCTTTCTGATAATCAACAACGAACGACACGTCTACATCAAAAAAATTTTCGCTACGCAGTACAGTACTATATATGGACTAAGAAAAATCATTCCGACAAAATCAAATTGGTTGTAAGCTTTCATGACGGCTTGTCTTCCACTTCAAATGCAATCCCGGATAATCCCGTCTGCGATTGAAAGCTTCGATGAAATATGAAAATTCCTTCAAACTACCACCTTCACATTAATTCCTACCTTTGCACCAGTTTCCAGAGTTTTCGGATCCACTTCCCGCATAAAGCACGTTTCCGACGAAGCGTAGAATTTGCCGAAAAGTTCAACGATATTGGCTCCATCGTTATCCGTCATATTGGACGGATTCTGCAGAAATATTAAAAAACTGGTAATGGAAATTATTGCTGTAGAAGCTGGAAGAAGATATTGACCAGTTTCGACATCATGCGTGCAAATAAATTCTTGTCCGGGTCCGCGAACGCCTTGGTCCCGAATTCCGTGAACACGGGTCTCCTGTGTTGCATAGCCTTTTTGTACGCATCCGATTCCAAGAATTTCTTCGTCAAGCTCACCTATCGAAGCACATTTTCAACATACTGTATCCTTGAGCCTCGTAGAAATCAGGAGCGCATTCGGGTGAATATGAGGGTCTTTTCTAAATTTTCGCAATTGACGTGCCAGCCGCTCTTGAGGATATTTAACGCTGTGCAAGAAATGTTTCCTAGTTCCCAATCCTTTTCAGGCAGGTAATTTTTCTACATTGCTTCTTTGAGTGACTGTAAAAATTTGAACTTTCTTTTGTCTCGGGTACCGAACAGATTTTGTTTCGAAACAATTTGCTGCGCTGCGGCATTTTTTCGATTCTTATTTTTCAACGGCTAGGCTAATTGTCGAGACAAGATTTCTGCAAAAAGTTTCTTTTACCTTATACAGAACTGTGAAATTCAGGCATCGTCACCAAATCGACATTTCGACCATTGTTTCATTTTATACTCATTTGCTGTCCGGGGTTTTATATAAACTGAAAAAAAAATCGACAGAAAATCTACTTTAGTTGCTCAAAAATTGCACGATATTCGCCGGCTAAGCTTTCGATGTTGTATATCGTTTGGTGGGCTTGAAAGTAAAGACAAAATCTACCGTGTAAAAGAATGACAGGGTGATCTCTTCAGCGAAGTTCGCCTGCCTTTCATGATTGTTTGAAAATTATGTGGGAACGCAGAAAAAAAAATCTGAATTACTTCTGGGGGCGTACTGCTTCTGAAGATGGTTAGAATTGAAAAGCAAAGCTCAAGAAAGGACCCTCATACTTCGGAAAAATATCTATAAAAAATTAAGTTAACGTACATTCCCGTCATCGATGTCGAGTTTGTACAGCAAAGCGTATCCATCAAACCAATGATTAACTGAAAAATCCTCTGACAAATCGAACTTTCCCGGGCCTATCCGGATGAATCGCCCGCGCAGCCACGTCGGAAAATTCCCTGCGACAGGAAATACATAAGAATCGTCAGGCAGAACTATTTTTTGGCTCAAAATATCTTTCTTGACGCAAATTTTCACGGTGATCAACATAGATTTTTACCTGCGAGAAGTTTGATCACATCACATCAATTTTTCTTTTGAATAAATAACAAACGCATTACATTAGGGAAAGTCCCCAAGATACTGAATTCATGAAAATTTGTCGGGACAGCAGCACAACCAACGCAATGATTTAAATGAGAAGGAACTTCGTAACTGTGGACCAGGTGGTACGAAAGTAAAGTACTCGTGAACTCGTGATAAAATTTCAATTTCAATTTGAAAGTGTCACCTTTCACAGTAAGCGGTTTCGGATCGGGGACAAGATCTTCGACGTCTCGAAAATGCAAATGAAAGAGATCCATTCGACTCGACATGGTCAAGTCGTCCTCGTCCTCGGCCCAACCGTCACGAACGAAATCTTCACAGGCTTCATCGGCTCGGTCGAAATTCGGCTTCATCGTCAGCCAATCCGGCAAAACTGAAGCAAGGAAAAAAAATCGGCATGCCTTCAAAAAGGGTGCTGAAAAAGCATACAACTGAACAAAATCACGGGACTTTGGCGTAAGCACAAAATGTCACAACTTGGTGAGCGCCAACACCTACGGGATGGAGTAGGAAGTGTTGGCCTGATCTTTGAACAACAACTCTTCTGAAACTTAGAAAAAGTTGAGATCAAACCTTAAATACTCACATGAAAGTTCAACTCAATTGGTTTGTTTAGAATCGTGTGTTCACAGTTCTATGTATCAGCCATATCATGGTTGCCAAGATCAAACAAATTTGGGGGGTTTTAATCTCTATAGAAATAGAAATTCAATCGCATCAAGTCTACGGAGAAAGACGCACATTACGACTCGTTACATTTTCAAAATTGACCGGTTGGCTCCAAGTTTTGGGTAGAACATTCCCGCAACGAAACTAAATTTAGGCCTAAATACTCCTCTGAAACTTCGAAAACCGTAATGAGGTAATGCAAGTGGGGAAAGCAGACAGTAAGCAGATCAGCTGACGGCAATCACTACGTTTTTAAAATTTTCTCTGGATAACGGGTGGTGATTTCAACAAGTGTGACAGATCATTATGATTGCATGTCAACTAATTAACATTGCTTACGTTAGTTTTCAATTTTCAAAATTAACCGGTTGCTTCCAATTTTTGGAAATAGTGTACCAACATCAAGAATGCTGGAATGAACATTTCCCCAACTTTCTCGCCCGTTAGAAAATGTGACAATGTGAAAATGTTGAGTTTGAGTGAAACAAGTCCATCTCTTTCGCTATTTCCAAGAGCAAACTCAACAGAATTACCACTTCCAGTTTAATTTTGAATGAGTTCTATGACATTTTTCCAAGGGCAAAATAAGCCAACAGGTAGAAGCCGAAGAGGAAGAAAGTTGAGATGCAGTAAAATACAGTAGTTCGCACATGGGAGTGCACTAGTATGACGTACGACACATAAGAACCTTCTCAAAAATTAAAGCAAGGAGTGAAAAGCACCTAAAAAATCTACAACGAGCGAATAATTCAGCTGTCTTCGCAAGCCTGTTCCCTCCAGCAGCAGTCATCTTACTTCCCATGAAAAATCCCAGCTGGTTTCCATTGCTCCGAGCGTGAAAAATGGGGCAAAGATATTCGTTAACCCCAAGCGAGGAAATTTCGGGCCAGGAAAGCCATGATGAAAAACAAACTTACGGTCCCGCACGCTCTCGAAAAATTCCATGTCGAACGGGAACCCGGGTTTCAAATCACACGCAAAGCACACATCGCAAACGCTGCGCCGCTAAAACGCGGAGGTCATCCGTCACAGCCGCGTTTCCTGCACGCTCCGTCGAGCAGTGCTCGCTCGCACACACGACACTGTCAAAAGGGTTTTACACAGTTTCCCAAGTCAACTGTTCAAGTGTCCATAAGCTGGCTTTCGCAAGACAAGTCATCTTCATTTTTGCACCCACGAAGTACAGTGCGTCCTCGCATAACGGAAGAACCACACAACGAAAAATCCGTAAAAAGAACTTTCTCAAGGGGGGAAAACGTGACTCACATTCAGAAATTGTTTCCCTTTACCAAATTGCCAGCTGAAAAACGCTCTAATTTTGGCAAGTTTTGGGCAAAAACTTCGGAACTTGAAAAAAATCGAGGATAATTATAGAAGGAGGGGAAACTCTTGCCTCTTCCTTAAAATTTGTGAAATTTAGAAAGTTGAGAAAACGCATTTGTCGAAATTATTTATTCAAATATGACCAGGTAAATATTTAAGTGTTCAACTACGACTAATCCTTTTTACTTCTGAAAGATTCACAATGCATTCACTCCTTGTTCAATTTAGCAAACAATACATTGGAAGCCCCTTTTGCATTTCTGCATTACGGAAATTCCACAAAATGAATCCCATCCAGGAATGGATCATTTGCATTATGCGTGGACCCACTACATCGTATTTTCCCCCCTTTCTCTGCAGTAAGGAAAAGTCACTGTCATAATAACGTGAACTCTTCCATGAGAATACTGTAGACAGCAAAATACTCATGTAAGACGGGTTTCCGATTTTTCACAGCATTCCAAGGAGAAGCATAGTACAGTAGTTTAGATCAAGCCTTTCCAAAAAGTGGAACGTGGAGAATTGGATCTTACGTGTGGCAGTTTCTAATTAGAAACTAGAATGCGATTTTGTCCATGCAGTAGGCAAAATAAGATGATTGTTGACGCCTTTCTCAGTAATATCGGTCAAAAACAGCAGAGGAATGGATTCGGAATACTGTATAGTACTGTACAGTAGTTCGACAAACATGAAGCATCGGACGTTAAATATGGAGTAATGTGGAAATACTGTACAATAATTGACACAATTCTAAATTTGATAGAATTCGCGACGCCAAGGAAGGTAATGTTCATGTGGTAAAAAAAAATTTCGCACTGGTGGTAAACCCACACTTTTCCACAGTGGAAAAAAATTGAAAACCTCCGATTCTCTCGATGCGATCATTTTAATTGATAGTCGCTAATTCCAGAAGTTCAGATCATTTCTTTGTCTTCCGCATTAAAATGTTCCATACACAATTTTGTATCATGAATGACTTCGGGACAAAATATTGGCCATCACTGCATCTCCCATTCTCCGCGGAATTCCGGAGTTGATAGCTCACGATTTCTCGGGATGTTTCATAGCAGACAGGTCTCTCAAAAACAAAACAAAAAAACTGAACATTCTCCAATGACGCTCCTGAATCACCAATGGTTTGAAAATTATACTGAAGGTTTACAATGGCAACTTTCAGATATAACGTTTGGTAAAATTTGAATTGGTCAAATGCAGTACAGTATTTGGAACAAGAAAGGCAAGAAATTCATTCCTTTTGATGGAGAACATGCTAAAAATTTTTGGGGAGGGGTTATCTTAACCATGTAACACCTGCTGATACTTGTTTTCATGTGTGTCCAGAAATCTGAGGATCCGGAATTGCTCGTCGAGCAATCCCGTTGTTGAAAACCGAGGGAGAAACAAACGCAAATTTTCAACTGAAGTCGTCCGCAGGAACCTAAATAAAATATCTGAAGGCCAGGCGGACCCACAATTCAGCTTAGCGTTTCGCGTCAGAAAATCAATCTAATCCCTACATTTATTCTAAAAACAACCTGTGGTAGCATCGCAGTGGGAAAAACACGAAGAACTTTCCTTAAAAATTAATGGAGATGGCGTCACAACGAACACAAACACTACCTAGCAAGGATACAGCTCATGGCTTAATCTTCTTCGGATTTATTTTCTCTGCAACTTCTTGCAAAAATTAATAGAAAAAAAGCTTGCAACATGTGGTTCAGTTGAACACATTCAAATGGCATCCTAAATAAATTTTCCATTGCGTTTCAAATACAGTACAGTACTACATACAGGCGGAATCTCTCTATGCAACGATCTTATCTAGAACAATTTTATCTGTACAACAAATCGCATAAGGCTCTCTTCCCATGTTATTGCGGAATTCTATTACAAAATACTCTCTATAATCTACTGTTGAAGATTTTTCTGGCCCATTGAATTTCGTTCAAGAGAGATGGACACGTCGTGTTAGATAAAAGAGCGAACATCTCTTATTGTCTTTTCGAGTGTCGCTTTTAATCTTTTTTAATTTAAAATAATGACATGGTTTGATTTTATTGAACTTAGAATCTTACAGTATCGACACCTTATTGAAGTTCGCTAAACGAAAGTAAGGCTTCAGATGACAAAACCAACCACGTGTAAAAACAACTTTTAGGAGTTGACTGCTGGTGGTTTAATCCAACTTGTCGGATGTTTTGAAGACTTGTGCAGATCATGCCAAACACCCATCCTTCAATAAATGTGCATCTGGCAAAGAAAGGAAAATTGAGAATCAACGCAGAAGAACTAAGAAGCCTCGAGCAACGACCCGCTGCGCATCCTCGTGAACTGGAGCACCAAGGATAAGATCCGTGTAACGTGATAAGCACAATAAATCCGTCAAGGTTTATTTGGGAAGCGCGGTGGAATAAGATTTCAAAGGTTAACACATAGTTAACTCAACAGGAAAATTTAAAGCAGTATACAACATACTGTATTCTAAAACTGGCTGGTGATCAACGTTATACAGTACTGTACAGTTGAACCTAGATGATTAGAACCTCCCCAAGTCGAATATCTCCCTATATCAATTTTTTTTTTCAAGTCCCAGTCTGAATTCCTTCATAAGCAATGCAATGAAAACATATCAAACTCAAGACTTCCCCCTGGAACCTCCATAACTCAATCATCTGGAGGGTTTTGGTCCATTATTTTATCTACACAGGAAAGAGAAAAGCAATTTATGTCATTGAAATACAATGTGCATTACAATGAAGACTTTCCTCCACTTTCTGATTAGCCCGTTTACTTGGGGACGGAGATTCAAGTCGTATGTCATAACAGTTGGGTAAATTATGCGTTAAAGACCGGTTCAAAATCAATAATTAAAGTTTTCTGTCATTCTTTCTTCGTCTCGCTTGTTTTCTTAACTTAAGACCTTTGCAACTCGGTTTTTATTGCTTGTTCCTTCGAAGTTTGACTCGAAAAGGTTCGACTGTATAAAATTTGGTCATCACACAAATCCTACCAAGACACTAACCTTGAGCAGACTAAATTCCGAAGGATTATAAACCTTTTTCACGAGATTCCCCTCATTTAGTCGTGTTCTAATAAGTTCTTTTACTTTGGTTATTTATTTAAGGGTTATACAGTGACTCATGTGTCTGAATGACTTAAGCTCAACGAATGAGTTCAAAAGCCCCTTTGAAGTCAACGCAAACAACATTAAATTCTATTTATTTTGTTTCGACGCGGTTTTGGTAACACTGCAGAATTCTCATCAGTGAGGACGGAAGTACAGTAGATACGTACAGATTAGGACAGTTTTCAAGAATATTGGATGAAATCCTATAGAATTCACGAAAAAGATACCCCAAACATTCCGAAGTTTCCCGGAAGTGCTAGAACATGGTCCAACCTGTACAATAAGCAGTGCAGTAGTCTTCGCGAAACGTATGATGCTTGCGCATGGAGCGCATCAGTCACCCTGGCTTCCGAAAGATTTCACAATAATGTTATAAATTTTACATGAACCACATGCGAATAACTAACGTTGATTTTGACGGAATTTTCTCACATCTAACCGCCTAGGCGACTAGCAACAAAATAATCGCCTGCGTGGAAATTCGAAGAGGGCATTCCCCGCCAGCGTAACCGGAAATGCTGGAACAAACTCCACTGCAAGCTCAAGGTTGATATGCTAGCTCTGGAACTAAGAGTGTTAAAGACGAAAGACAGCACGTTTTACATGTGCAAGACAGTGTGCTTTGGTGTGGTAGCCCTTGGAACAAGCAAGGCATAGACCATCCAAAGGATAGGCGCCATATCCGCGCATAGGTAGCTAAACAATAAGCAGCTAAAAACCGAAGATTGCCTATCGAAGATTGAGAAGCGTCGCAATCTCGCGAAGAATCACAACGCTACACTGATTAAACGCACATCTCCACTCGGAACTGACACTCAAGACGCCTACCCGTTGCGAAACATTCATCATGGAACAAGCTAATCATCGCAGTATATATAGCCACTCCACTTCTCAGATACACAGGACCGACTGCTTGACCTTATTCTTCCTGCCATTCGCTTAGATTTTTGTAAGCAGAATCTGTGGCAAAAAACTACATCTTCCACGCGAGAATTCAGATGGAAGAACTTTGAAACTCAAGCATCTGCACAAATCTTACACCATTCGAGGCAAATCCGCGGGATAACATAGCCCCTCTCGCATGAAGTCCGCAACACGTAAAAGAACAGCAATTGGATGCAGTCCTCCCTATTGTCCATGCGCATCCGGTCCCAGAAACCGGATCCAACGTTGTTCCTCTCTCAACGAAACATCGTATGGACCGGCGCGCGCGCGCGGGCGACAGCGCACCCACCCGCGCCACTCTGGAACCTCGCGCTAACACTTCAGCGACCAAGGCTGTTCGGTTCACCCAACCGAGTCACCGACTTATCTCCCCCTGCTGTAGGCGTCGCGAATGCCGTTACGGCTCCCGCCTGGGCGGAATCCGCGCGCCTTGCAAGTTACAACAGCCCAGATGCAGCGTGATCGTCTGTCCGCCAGACACGCTCGTCCTACGGAACAGGATAGTTGAATGCGTGGAGTGGGTGCCCGCACATAACGAAACGAAACCATTCGTGGATGTGGTTCGTTATGTACAATTTCCATTGCGCGAAATGCGTTTTCCCTTGAGGATACCCTATAAATTATTTAATTTGCTCCAGACAATCATAAGAAACCAAGCTGAAATCTGTTTCCTAGCTAGTTGTCAGCATAAAATTGCAAAACTAAAATTCATAAATATCAAAGAAATACTGGAAGCTCGCGCACTGCAGTTCATAAATTTTAAGGGCAACAAAAAGAAAAGCTATGCCTTTCTTTTCAATTTTTCGAAAAATTATGGAGTTCAATTGTCAAGATCTGATGGTCACAAGTACACAATTGTTCCGTTTCCAGTCGGCTACCTTTAGGAAGCGGTTCGTTGGAGTACGGGTTTGTGCTTGATACAGAACTGCTTTTTACGAAGTCCTGCTCTGAACTTTCGAATTTCTCGGCTCTGACACAGTTTTAGATGCTCTATTTTGGTCTCTGGCTCGTATTCTTTTGGAACACGGTCCACAGTACTCTTACATGGTTGACCATGTCCCAAAATGTATCGTACACTGTTCCTTTGTATTTTGTGTTATTGTTATTTCACTGGGCGCTTTACGAACACGCAATACAGTACTACAGGTTAATTTTTTCAGATGCTTGTTTCCTCGTTGCTTTTACAGTACAGTATTATACAATGAATGATGGTCTTTCCTCAGAATCGCAGATTTTGATTCTCCTTTTGTTATACTGGTAAGCAAAATAATCGAACCTGGATGGGGAATTATTAACTACAGATGTCTAACGCATTTTGGAGATTGCGAACAGCTCAATGATAACATGATTAGTTATTTTTCATACAAAACGCGGATTGTTAGCAAGAAGGCTTTTATAAGCTTGCACTGAAGTACTGTAGTGTTCGATTTTCGTTTGCTTTTGTAAAGGGCATGCCGTCAACTGTAGGTTGCTCATAGTCACATCGATAAAGCTTCGCGAAATTAATTTTTTCACGTAAGAGTTCGAAAAAAAAAAGCCATGGGAAATCTGAATCATACAAGCTGTGTAATGATCAATCAAGTGTGAATCACAGAGAGAAAAAATAGCAATTCGCGTGAGGGCTTCGAAGGCAACACATTTTACTTGTCAAGTTCGTAAATTATACTATGAATTCCTGCGAAAAAAAGCATCTCTATTGTGTTCTATACCGTCCATGAGCATGCACGATTTTTTTTATCGCGTTCCTAGGAAAAAAATTAGTAAAATGCGGGGCGAGTTTCATTGAAGCTTTCTCGCATCAATGATGGAAAATCTCTTTGTATTGAAGAACTCATGATGTACAGTACAATCGTGCATCTTTGTTCTTTTTCGCTTCCATGTGTGAAAAAAATCGCCGATTCTTCCCGAGAATTCTCGTGTGAGCAAACTGTGTGTAATGTCGAGAAATGCGCGACTTTGAGTAGATTTATTACCTAGAATCCGAAGTAAATACGGTACTCCCAGGAAATGCCCCAAAAACTCCCATGCTCAAATGGTTTGTAAAATGAAAAAATCGAATCATTCAACGTAGCGAAGATAAAGGTAATTTAAGGCAAGAACCGTGCATGTGGAATCTCCAAGGTTGTTGTATTTTACTTCGTTCATGAGATAAAATATTGTCAAATTTTTTTGCAGAAAATATTGTAGAGACGTGTAGACTTCAGAGCAACTGCTTGAGATCAATGCATTTTGATGAAAGGCTGACCAGGACCATTGAACAAATTATCCGTACTTAGTACTGTGTGTAAACTGATACCGTATGGCGTATATACTGCTCTCATCGAAAAAATCGTCGAGGAGAGAATATGGAATTTGAATTCCAATTTATGCACTATATAAGTCAGGTGGATGGTCACCTTTTCACGGTATTCAATGTCATAAGCATTCATTCATTCCTTGAGCTAAATATGGCAAGTTTGCTCGAATTTCTAAAAGTTTCGGCCATCAGGATTTCGAGAAGACCCAAAGATTTTCAGAATCTTTTGGGTACTGTGCCGTATTCACGTAATTATGGGTCGCACCCAAAGCTTCGGGAAGCGATTCAATTCAAGCAAAAAGACTTCACAGACCGCGTAAATTTGAGAATTCAAGCCAAAAATGATATATGCATGATTAAAAATATGCACATTCTCCTGAGAAAAGCTAAATTTAAAAAACGCGGATTATACGAGAGACTTGTTTTGAGGATTATAGACCAAGAGATGATTACTAGGCCTTCAGAGCTGCAAGCAGGATAAGACTTACCTTTCGTTCCATGCATGCGTCATTCAAATATGAAAATTCAATTTATTTTTTGCTGATGCCACGCATCAATCTCAATTACATGACGCGCTCAAATATCTCGAGGATAGGCCGCACCTGCATTTTTTTAATGGCAATTGTGAGAAAGATCTCGGCCTACATTCCCCTCAATAACTTGTAAAAATGCAATAATACATTCTTCTTTTCATTACATATCTTGAAAATACAGAACAGTATTTGTGTGCAGAAGTTCAAAACTTGACTCACCAGCAGGTTTTTCTAGGTGCTGAGCTGCTTCGACTGACAGGATCAAGCCCCGGGAAAACTGCGACGAATCCAGATTTGCAACGACGGAATATACGTCCCACGGAAGTTGGGACGAAGTTCACTTGAATGACTAAGCTTCCCGAGAAAACAGAACCGCCCTACGTGACTTTTCACGGACACACGATGCTCTTTTCTATACCAAAGTTTCCAAATCCTTCCCACAAAAACTCAACTGTTGATTCGACTCACGACGAACAGTATTCTATGTATAAACTCTGAAACAGAAAAAAACCACGGAGAATGTCTGTCATGACGTTCTGCCGTGCGATTCTTCAATTTAAACTCGCGATGCGTTTCATCATCTGTCACGTATACGAACGAAAATGTGGGATTGAGTTCCCGCTGCTTCGCTGCTTTTAGTGTCCGTGTGCGTCGGCCGCTCCATTTCTAAAACAAAAAATGATACCTGTAAAAACAAAAACTACCTCATGAGCAGGTAAAAAGCAGAAATCTCAGGGAATGTAGCAGGTCTCTGAAGGGCAGCTGGGGCTCAGCAATTCCGCCAGTCAAGCGTCATAAACGTCGGGGTGTGGTGCATGAACAGACTCATTCGAAAGGTATGGTCTCAGAAAGTCAGAGACCACAAAACAGTAAAATATACCTTGAGGATGGAAGAAGGCAAATATCAAGCCATTTTCACAAATATTATCCCAAGAATTTCCTACATGCATATGAAGAAAACTGAAACCACAGTATATAACCTCCATTATCCTGGATAATCATACGTCTTCGCTCAGTTCATCAAATATCAGCTTCTCAAAATAAATAAATAAATCATTCCATGCGCAATTACTTACTCAAAGATGAGTTGATGCGATTTTAACGAGAATCACGGAAATTTCCGAGAGAAAAAAATTTTCAGGCCTCAAATTGTAGGTATTTGTTTGTTCGTCTTGATTATTATACGGTCGTATGTATTTTTTATGATGATCGGTCAATGCAGTTGATCTAAATTTAAAAGGCGGATTTTCATTAAAAAAAACCAAGGTCAATTTGAGGGCTATGAAGCACTAAATTGTCTCTGGTTGACTTGAAAACTAAGAACACATAACGGGAACTTTTATTGCACGGTACGAGATTAGCTTGTTAAATATAATTTGAACACAATTTTCCATAAAACTAGTGAAACCATGTCCTAATTTAAAGCACAATAAGACTAATTTTCAATATATTTGTCGCGGAAAATGTCGGTATAACGGATCCCAAATCCGTGATTCAATTTCAGCCCAGCAGGGACTTTTTCCACTCTTCGTAAGATACGTTATTAACATGTAAATAAAAAGGAAATAACGCAAGCATTTTCGATAATCGAGGTATGGAAAAACACTTTTGAGTCAATTTTCGACATTGCAAAAAGCGACAGAGATTCTCGGGATTATTTCTTCTTACCTGGTGATCCGGGGATTAATGGCACCTTGTCTACGACAGGATTCGTGAGCTGTTCTCTTCTCAATTCCGCGTTTAATTTCGCGGAAAGGAGCCATTTTTTTTGGGAGGGCTCATCACCGCATATTTACAACGTGTCTGAAAATTGATTTTTTTTTAATACAATGGATAGGATCACACAAAAAAATGTAGGTGCATTTATTGTATCTGCGGGTTTTCCATGCTTATAACTCTTCGCAGGCATACAAGTCGCATCCTAAGCCCGAAAGTGCTCCAAAAACAAGACTCGCGACTTCATGAAACGTCATAAAAAAATCAGATCTATATGCGAGAGAAATCAGAGAATGCATCTCATGTAACTTTTCTTGACCTCAAAAAGAGATGACCCGCATCACTCGGACGAATGCGTAGGGTGCATTTTTTATTTGTCGATAGATTCGCACAAACGAAGCCTAGGGTGTCGGTTTTTCTTACGAACAACTCGACAAAATTGTGCACAAAAAGTCATTGGCACGTAGCGGATTTAATTACACGTTTAATCAATTTCCACGTGGATACAGAAAAGAAATAAAGCAACAACAAAAACGAAAACCCGGCGGAATGGTTCGAGGAGTTCACATACGGCAAAGCCACGTTGCCTAGCACAAAAAAAAAAAAAAAACGAGACGAACCCGAGGCGGGAAGAAGCCCCCGGAACAACGGCCCAGCACAGAATGAGTGGTCAGTGCTCGGGGTCAAGGCGGCACACTTCCGCAGCGCGTCCAACCCGACTTCCTTCCGTCGACAGGGTTTCGGGCCGCACGCAGGCAGCCCACTTTTCTGAGTGACTTCATGTTTTTGAACGATTTTAGAAATTTCTATTGCAGTAAAATCTCGTCAACAAGAGCCGTTATAATGAGCTCCATGTTTTCTAGAACATTGAAAATAAACGTTTCGTGGGAAATACTGTAAGCAATAAACGCTTCGATATGTGCTTCCACACAAGTACAGTACATTATAATAAGCATCATTTCTAACACTTCTCGATGAAAAATTTAGGAACATTTAAGAATGTAAAATACACTTTCCATACTATAAACGTGCCCCTGCTCCGAATTAAAACAGTATTCATCTTCCAGTGATTTCCCTTACTCAAAAAAAAATATATATATGCATAAAAAGGGCACTTGTTCATTTACAAGAGTATGCTCCTTGGAGTAGAACAGAATTCATTATCCAAACATATTGTTTATTTGTACGAAACAAGTCATTTCTGAATTCTAAAACATGCTGTAAGTTTGTTTTCTGTTCGAAAAATATCTTGTACCAAGGTTATCTTTTTGAACGAATTTGGGGCCTTTTTTGAAAAAGTTACTTTTAGGTCAGCATTTGTACAAATAACATCGCCTTAAACTGACATAATGTTAAATCCACGACATTTTATTCAATATTTGTCATTTATTCACTCCGACAATGACGCATTTCGTACAGTGGTAAGCTGTCACAGTGATCCGATGAAAATCTGTTGTTTTCTGTGTAGTTACTTATTATTAGCTTTCATGACATTGCAGATCCGTCGAGAGTTGCCAAATCGGATATGATTTTCTCAATATTAAAATGATTTACAACTTTTCATCGCAGACCTGAATTTCCGAATTCAGTTATTACTCATGTGTCCTCTCCCCCATCCCTAAGAAATAGACGCGGTATGTACTTGAACCTGAGCACCAGTGGGAAAAATCTTCAAAAACTTCCCATCCATTTTTATACTCGCCGAAAATCGGTTCGGAGCAAATAAAATGAGGAAAATAATGGCAGAAATCCCTTTTAATCCACTGAAGCTCTTTCACAACTTTCCCTGATTGATGCTAGGCCATGACCTCAAAGCAAGTTGATCTCTATTCCTGAAATAGAATTTCAGGAAAATAAGCGGGATTTTCTGGTCTAGATATTTCACTCCAAATCTTCGACCATTTTTGAGGTCTAACAAGTCTAACATTTTGAGGTCTAACAAGCCTAACATTTTGTATTATTTTTTTTAGGCCTAACACTGCATATTTACGACGCGTCTGAAAAAGTAGGGAAGCTTATTGATAAAGTCACACACAAAAACAAACATTTTACGGGTGCATTTTATTGTTTCTGCGGAATTCCCACGATTTTTACTACTCACACAAGTCGCATGCTCAAAAAAATGCTCCGAAAACACGACTCTCTCATTTATCGTTCATCAAAAAGGAACAAGATCCATATTGTTCAAATCGAAAGGAAACTCCGAGGGAAACAAATCTGGAGTAAATTGAGCAAAAGAAAATCACTCAAATAAGCGGTTTCAACGGGCAACATTTAAAAATTTTCTCCATCAATTGAAAACTCACGTAGATGATGTCGCTGATCAAATTTTATAATTATTTCTAAGGTCGATCTTATACTGAAGATTAGTGTGGATCAAGTGTATTGTGGAGGGGCTATTGTCAAACAACCAACAAAATTACCATCAAATCAGTCATCAGACATGTTGCTATACTATATTCGACTCTAGAATTACATAGAAAACTGCTGATTTGATTTCGGATAGTGAGACTGAACGAGAGGGCTATTGTCAAACAACCAACAAAATTACCATCAAATCAGTCATCAGACATGTTGCTATACTATATTCGACTCTAGAATTACATAGAAAACTGCTGATTTGATTTCGGATAGTGAGACTGAACGAGGCCAAAGAAAAAATACCTCGTAACAACTAAAAAAATATTCTGAATATCGTACAGTATTTTGATTCTAGTAAAACATAGCCCAGTAACTTGCATCTCGTGGCCATGAGCAGTCATTTTATCGAGATTTGCTAGATTAATTTACAGAATGAAACTGCTACGCTTTTAGACGATTGGGAGACGCATTTTACGATGAATTACTGTGCTATCCCAGCGAATTCACAAAGTTTCTGAAAAAAAAGTAGTCTGGTGTTGAAAGAATGACTGCCAAATCCGAGTGACAAACGAATTTAGGAGCGAGACACTGTCGTAACTCGCTGGCACCGCACGTGACGCCTTATTCCGGCTCAGATTTCAATCATCCCTAGACATGAAATACTGTGGCTAGAAAGCGGGTCGAGTCCATATAGGAGCCCCATTGCGTGTGGACGTACCTGAACAGGGAGATATCTCAGACCCGCATCACTGGGATTGTTCGCCCCAAGCCCAGCGCAGCAAGAAACTGCACTGTCATAACCAGAAAGGGAATTCGTGATTTGCGAGAAAAGCCACGAGAAATCCGCTTCACCGTCGGATTGATGCCCAACCCAATGGACAGACATTTTCCTCGGGGATTCAACTTCCCATACCTCAATTTTTGGGGCTCAACATACAGGGTCCAGTACGGGCCCCAAGATGCGGATGTGATTGGTGCATGGACCTTAATTTTCCCCATGTTCTCATGCTCAATCCCGTTTTCCCTAAGACTTCAATGGGAATATACTTAGCTGGTTTCCCAGTTGGTCGAAAATCAGGAAAATCTCTCAGAAATTATCAAAAATATTTTTTCTCAACTTCAAGATGCAGAAAATGAAACTGCAAAAGAAAACAACACATATTGTAATTACATCTTCCGGTATGAAAAGGAGCCCAAAAAGCAAAGAAAAAGCACAATGTGCACTGATGACGGAAATAAATCGAGAAATAAGAGGGAACAAAATTATGCTATTTCGATTTGGATTAGGAATTACAGTATAGTGAATTTATGATGAGCATTTATTCCTTAATTTGGTAAGGTAAGAACAATACAATTGCGGCGTAATTTCAGAATTGTACTGTATTATTGAAAAAGCATTGCGGGAATAACTGAGCAAAAGTAACCATGTCTTGAATTCCAGCATCATATACTAACTCCAGCAGTTCGGGCCCGAAAAATCCCTAATGTTCCCTTTTTATAAATGTCCCGACGTTTTTTTTTTAGAGGAAGTTAATTTGCAGTGTAATTCACCATGCTCACTCAAGTACTGTATCACGAGCCTTCAAGTAAGACGCGTTTCTCTAGAGAAGATTTTTCAGGAAATTATCCACAAGTAAAAAACGCGGTTTTTCCCTCATTGCAATGTGCAATTCAAAAACTCACATATATGATATAGTAATACGAATTTCGAAAAAAACGAGATATATTGAATTAGTTTCAATTTTATATTTTCGACTTTTGTTGTACGGTAAAATGATTGCTGGTATAATGATTGCGATACTGAATAATGTAACATTCAAGAAGCTTAAAAAAGTACTGATCAACGTGAACCCGCCTCTGACGCACCCTGTTTTTTTTGTTGTTGAAAAAAGCGTCGCGCTGTACCCGTGTAACTACTGTACAGTATAGTTAATATTTTATTTTCAAGAATGCTTTCATTCATTTTTCTACAATTTTGTCCGCGCACTGCTGGGGGTTTAGCGCATTTGAATTATGGTTCCAGTGGGAATCTCCTAGAGAACTAGTCTGATTCACTATAAGCAGGACGAAATTACGAGTTAGAATGAAAAAAAAAATCACCAGCCGATGAGCCAATAAATTGACAGTGATGAGTGGGAAAGGCCCTTTGCAGAGACAAGGGGGCCCCTTGAGCACACATTCGGCCTTCGAAGAGTCTTTTTATTTTCTTCTTCCTTGCACTTGAGAATGTGCGAATTTCGCAGCCCCTCTGACGCAACGAGAAAATGACCTCTGCGGGGAATTCCTTGGCAGGAAATAAAATTCTACCAAACAACTAGCCATCAGAGAGGGCGCCTTTATTTGTGACCCGCACATAGAAACCCCGTAAAAGAAAGCAAAATTGCTTCTTTTCTCCCTCGCCAAGCGAGTGAAGGCGCCATATTTATTCGTAAAATAAGACGCGCGTTTCTTTTGTAAAAATGGGCGCACAAAATCATTGCGCGTCTAACCTCGAATGGTGCCTCGGATTTGTGAGGAAAGTCTAAGAATGTAAGATAGCTTATGAAAGATCTAGCCAGTGCGGCATTCATTCATTTGCAGGAGCATTTTAATGCATTTTCGAAAAAACTGCCATACAAAAAAAGGTCAAGAAACCAAGAACGAGAAATAATCGACGACGATTAAGCGAGAAGATATAAAACGAAGAAAATGTTCCTTTCGACAAATGTATAAGCACGCAGGTATATATGGGGTTCGTTTATTTACCAGAATTTCGGATGCATGCATCACGGACACTCACTCACTCAACGATCTTGTGTACAACGATTTTTTTCAAGTCTGAATACGAAAAGGTGAGGTCTTTCAAAAAATGTTGCTCTAGAACCGATTTATACTAACCTCATCGTCTGAGCTATTCGGCGTTTTAAAAATCAAACGTACATCATGCATGCTGAAATATAAAAAATACATCATGTGGGATTTGTAAAATCCCGCGTGATGTATTTTTCTATTTCAAGACCTATTTGCTGTTGATGTACTGATGTGCAGTATATCAACAGCTACAAGATCTTCCCGTTGACAAAAATAAATAAACTTGAGTTTCAGAAACAATTTGCGTTAGACATCGCATGATAATTTATTCACTCACTTCGGAATTTATTTTCGTGAAGGGTACAATCTAAAATCATACTTTATTCAAAGCCCAGATCCTATGATAAACATGAGATTCCAGGCGCATCAACGGTATCGGACGATCCCAAATCTACGTTCTTCGGAAAATAAAACTGAAGATGCTCACCTTTTCAGCAGATTCTCGATATATATGTTCAGGCTCAGCAGAATTAACGCGGAAATAAAGCACAAAGTTCCCACTTCATTATAATGAACACTGACGGATCAAAAATGTCCGCGAGACTTCCGCGTCGATCATAACACTTCCGCGCGAGAGGATGAAGACTGAACTCTGGGTGCGAAACGTTGGAGTGGCCAAGAATCCACGGAGTGGATGCAGTTACTTTTTCTTTTCAGGAAACTTTCTTTTATTTTGTCTATAGCATGGGAAAATTTTAGGGATTTCCTAAGTTTCCCCTCCGTGAAACAATAGCTATACACAGACAGACGTGGGCAAATCGCTCGTGAAGTGCCGCGGGGAATCAAAGAGCTCCAGCATTAAACACTCTTGTTATCCATCACAGTCATCCATATGCTAAATGTGGTTGAAAAAGCCCTGCACTAATCTTAGGGAAAAATGCTCAGCTTTTCCGTCCAGGTCCGATAACCGCGGAAAACCGGAACGGGATTTATCCTTTTTTTTGAAAGTGAGGGACATGAGGGTATTCTTTTTTTTCGCGCACGACCCTGACGGCTTTTCCTAGTGAACTGCGGCCACATGGCGGACAGCGAGTAGAAGCACGGCTGCTAATGAACAAAACTTTCTTTCTTGTTTACCACCTAAGTACGCTTACAAAAATTAGGTCAGTAATCCATGCATCTACTGATAACAAGTTCCCGGGGTCATGTTTTTTCGTTCGAGGTGGACGACGAAAAAATGCTCTATTATGTGCGGGTTTCGTGGAGGAACATCTGCAAAACTTTGATTTCGAAACGCAGGTGATTTTGGAGCGAAACGTTCGCGACGCGAAGCACAACACTGCAGTAAAAGATTACGCATCAGACTTTCGTCATATAGTTGAACGTAAATGTGCGTAGATGCAACTCACTTCGTGAAGAAGAGCACATACTGCACTGTACACTGAGTTATTCCAAAAAACATCAGACCCTGTCACTCATTATGCCACAGCCATATGCTTTCCGAACGGCATCTCGAAGGCAAGGATTACAAGCGCTTCATAAAAAATGAGCCATGAAACCTTGTGAGACGCGATAGTAAACTTGCTCAAGATTCAAGAATGGCTCTCATTTGACCAAATTTTAATTTTTCGTAAGCCTTTCCATTGCTTGATTTGTCGCAAATGCTGCCATTACAGCTCACTGAAAATATGCTTTCCATCTTCAAAAACCAGAACGTCCAGAAGTGCATTCCAACTCTGATTCACAAATTTGCGTTTTTCCAAGGAGGGTATAAGAAAGTTTTTTCGGGTGAAAATGTTGAACCAGGAAATATCGGAGTTCATTTAACCACACGATTCACACCAATTAACACAGCAGGTTTGAAAAGGCATGCTACATATACCCAGTGTCGGTTCGCATAGTTCCCTCCTTCATTAAACATACTGTACTCAACAAGAAACGTTCCTCAAATTGATCATTTATTGCCCATTACTCAACATCAGTTGTGGCAAATAAAAGGCACGATCACGTCCCGATCCAGTTATACAATGCATTCAACAACAACCAAATGGCAAAAAAAAATGAAGCAGGTTGATCAACGAGCTCTCCGCAGCTTGAGCAAAACATCAAGAATTGCGGACCTTCAACTCATTACAAAGGTTTTTGATATTCAGTGCCCCAAATATTTCAGAAAATTTGTATATTCCTGTAAGACATTAGATTGAACCGGAAACAAGATCTAGTTAAAGAAAATAAAGAAAACGAAGCAACAAAAAACGGAGACCACGAAACGCTGGAATATAACTTCTCGTTCAACCCTCTTCAGAACATTACCCCGGAAGACGCACCACTGGCGATGGGTAATTCCCCGGGAATGAATGGGAGGCAACTGCTGACGCTTCCGCCTCATGGTTCAAATGGTCTGGCCAGCAGTTCATACAGCAGCTGACGTGGCGTCACATTCATTGTTCCCCAACCGAATTTCGCGGCTGTCGGTGTCTTCACTTCAAAGTGACACTGACGTCGACAAAATAGCTCTCATGTCAAATACGCGTGCGTATTCACAATCATCACAGCAGGTATTGGTCACACGGGTTTGTAAAGATCGGCGAGTTCATGTCCAAATTTCTCCCCAGGGAAAAATAAAATAAAAAGCCAGGGATTTAATGAGGGGTTTCTCAGAAATCCTTGAACGTGTCATCAATCCAATTAGGTAAAACATGATTGCTTTCAGTTTTAGCTTATGAGGTCCCATCCCAGAAGAACACAAGAAACAAGCACATAGTTGCAGATCTTTCATGTGCGCTGAGAGGATTTCGCCATTTCGGCAGGAAAGGAATTTGCTCTCAAATTTTCTATGATTTCTTAGGTGGATCATCGCCAAATATCAAGATACAATAATCATCAAGAAACCGTTGGATCTTAAAACGGCTGCTTTGGTCTTGAGAAAATTTTGGCAAAAATTAGTTAAATAAAATTTTTAATAAGGGTATGAAAATATGAACATTTGAATGAACATGTTTTGATTGCAACTCGGAGCTTCAGGAGCAGTTGAAGTATAGTCTTGGCACAGTCGCGACAAGGAACCCGACGATCCTTCACAAGAAAACTGAAGCATGATATTTTGTATACACAAGAAGTTCCACATAAGTACTGTACAGTAAAGCCTTCGAATCATTTCTGATTGTGTCTGAACTTCAACTACAGAAATTGAATCGGGAAAGATTTTTGAATATATAATATTGTGGTAAGAATTCACCAGCAGGCTCCGACCGCAGGACTTAATTCCGAGAAACTTTTCAAACATGGAGACTCTTCAAACTCCATCAAGTGCCATGAGCTGAAATGAGCGAGCTTCTTCTGTGAAAGTCCGACGTTTGTCCGAAGTTATATTATGCATTGGAAAGGGAAAGATTCAGATGAAAATCAAATGTTCAAGAAGGATATATACGCGCCTTGTTTAGCACGAAGAAATCATGCACCAGCATAATATAAGAGCGTAATTCAGCCTATCTGCATGTTGGGTGCAGATTTATTGCAGAGGCTTATTCCAGGTACGTTCACGCAGCCCATGAGTTGCGTACCTATATACAGTACTGTATTCGCGTCGTCTGCAAACTTCGAAAAACTAAATTTCCTCATCACAAAATGGCTTCGTGACAGTCTCAAAAAAATGTATACACGAAGCCACCTTCGTAATAAATGGTCATATAATTGATATGCGTCTGTTAAGTTAAATTCCGATAATAATAGTTCTGTTGTATACAATCATAGAAAACCCTTCTCCAGCAATTACAGTATTTAATATACGGATCACCTCGCTCATCTCCTGTCGATCTGAAGCAGAGATTTTTCCGCAAATAACCCGCACTTTTGCTGTAGCGTGGGGCCTAAGGTACTCGAGTACTGTACTGTACAGTACCTTATTCAGCAGGATGGTTGCCTTAACACGTCGAATGATTGGAAGGTTTGGGGTATGATATCAAATTATTATTAAGCAACTGCAATGCACCTGTACATGTATCCGAATGCAGTACTGTATGGGCATGGACGCGAAAAATATAACAATCTGTACTGTACTGAAGCGGAAATTCTTGTAAAAGCCTGTGACACCTGTTAAAAAGACCTGTGAAAACAATATTTTAATTAAAAAAAATGAAACTAGATGCCGGCAGCATTCGCTTTCAAAGACATATTCCCACATCTTCAGTCTTCCCTTGATTCAGGTCATATGCATAAGATTCGTTATGGTATTTAGTTACACAATGATAAAAAGCAAACTTCTGTTTTTACAAGATGCCAGGAAAACATAAAGAGGTCTGTTCCACCAGGATTTATAGACTTCACCGGCAAGCGACCCATCGTGTATTCCGGCTCTGATCATTAGGATCTCGTGGAGATGGAAAGTCCATGGCAAACGGACATTTCTTCGCGTCGGGAATCAAACGAAAATTTTGAAGTGTCGGTGACTGATTCGTACGTGAAATGTGGTTCTGTGAGAACGGATTACCCCGTCGGATTTTCATTGTGTTGACTTCGAGTTGCGGGATGCTCAGCGTGGTTTTGAGTGAGATTAATGTTGAAAGCCCCGTATTAGACGTTAACGACGTATTTCGAACGCATATTTGCGACGCATTCGTTTTGCAAGAACGCAGTGACTTTCGCGATCCGCGAGTTTTCTTTTCTTACGAGGTATCTTGATTATTTGAAATTTGTGTAATGTGCATGTCACAGCGACCTGAAAAATTTATGCTTTGAGAGTTGTTGGCGCTAGCAAATCATTTATGTGCTGGTTAGCTTACTGACATGTCGTGCTGTATATTCGAGGTATTCTCTCAATTACAGCCGTATAGAATTCAATTCTCTTTTGTGCTTTGTCTCAGGTACTGGAGTCACAGAAAAATTTTATACCAACGTGCTGCGGACGAGCATGAAGGTCGGTTTTTATTTCGCTCTTGCTTGTTGTACCCTCTGATTAATTGACGTTGATCTATGTAGCTTCATCGTCCCTGAGTTCAAAGTCGCCGAAAACGATCACATGCATTGTGGGTGACCGTTTTGATTTCTGTCCACTCTTTTGAGCTGACCGGATTTGTCGAGACGGTACCGTGTTGGGTAAGTTGATGGTAGTAATTTTCTCAGCTTCTGCTGACGACATTTTTTTTTACAGGTCTATAAATATTGTAGCTTTTATGCCAGTGACGACTTCCAGCGTTCCTATCAGCCCCCTTCCCGGGTTAGTGAGCATGGCCACTTTGGCCGAGCAGGCGGCCAAGCTTCTGGATTTCAACCAGAAGCTCGACATAAGTCTTCTAGACACCGTTGTCGGTTGCATGTACAATGGAACTGGAGATCAGGTATGGGAAGGGTCACATTCTTGTTGTGACATTCAGATTTCTATCTACATTCGTTTTCTGTAGCAAAAAATCGCCCAGCAAGTGCTCAACTCCTTGAAAGAACATCCAGAAGCGTGGACAAGGGTCGATGCAATTCTTGAATTCTCGCAAAATCAAGAAACGAAGTACTACGCCCTGCAGATTTTAGAAAATGTCATCAAAACGCGATGGAAAGCTTTACCTAGGAATCAGTGCGAAGGTATGTAGAAATATGTTTTTCAGCTTAGACCCAGTGATGCCAGTTGTAGATCGTCGGAAAGAAATTTTCAACGCGAATTATTTTCTCGCATCCGTAGGGATTAAAAAGTATATTGTGTCGCTGATCATCAAGACGTCGTCCGACCCGCAGACATTGGAAAGGGAGAAGATGTATCTCAGTAAACTGAACACTATTCTCGTTCAAATTTTGAAGCGAGAATGGCCAAAGAATTGGGAATCTTTCATTCCTGACATCGTTGGAGCCAGTCGAACGAATGAGAGTATGTGTCAGAATAACATGGTGATACTGAAAATTTTATCAGAGGAAGTTTTCGACTTCTCCACTGGTCAAATGACCCAGACCAAAGCGAAGCATCTCAAGGACTCCATGTGCTCCCAGTTCTCGGCCATTTTTCAGTTGTGTCAATTCGTTCTCGTGAGTGTTACGCGTTGAGAATTCATGATATGGTTGTATATTAATCCTATTTTCCGACGTATAGGATACGAGCCATAATGCTCCCCTTGTCGGAGCAACACTAGAAACTTTGTTACGCTTTTTAAACTGGATTCCGTTGGGGTATGTTTTTGAGACGAAGCTGATCAGTACGCTCATCCTGAAATTCTTCGTCGTCCCGATGTTCCGGAACGTCACGCTGAAATGCTTGACAGAGATCGCGGGCATCAAAGTTCCGAACTACGATGAAATGTTTATCTTGCTTTTCACCCAGACAATTGAGAAACTGGACAGCGTAAGTACTTCTGAAACCCCTCCTACACGTCTTCTACTACAGTGAACTTGCGGTTTATTCATAGATCATGCCGCCGAATGCCAACTTCAAGGAGGGCTACGCTTCTGGCAGAGACGCTGAACAACAGTTCACTCAGAATTTGGCATTGTTCCTTTGCACGTTCCTTAAAGAGCATGGGTGTTTGATAGAGAAAAAAGGCTTGACAGAAAAACTTATGACTGCCTTGCAATACTTGGTGATGATCTCTGAGGTAGACGATGTGGAAATTTTCAAAATTTGTCTGGAATATTGGAATGCGCTCGCGACGGAACTTTATCAAGAGAAGCCGGTCACAATCTTCAGCAGTGATCCGCTCCTTCGCCTGACGAAGCCGACTCCAGAAGTTGTACCACGAAAAGCAATGTACCAGCCAGTCCTCTCGAAGGTAAGAGTAAGCTGGATGAGCGCGCATATTTTTCAGACGTTAATATTGTATCTCTGTTGCTACAGTCGATTATCCAGAAGATTGCATTCTACATCATATTGAAACTCGTATACATTTCTATGCTTAGTTTCTATGACTCGGCGAGTTTAGGGTGAAAATTTCAGGTGTCATTATTGAGATGTCTGTCATTTCTACGGGCCGAATTTTGATCAACATCTCCGATTTTCTCGTTCAGGTACGCTTGATCATGATTTCGAGAATGGCGAAGCCGGAAGAAGTTTTGGTCGTCGAGAATGAGCATGGTGAAGTGGTTCGAGAGTTCATGAAAGACACCGATGCCATCAACTTATACAAGAATATGCGTGAAACCCTGGTTTATTTGACGCATTTAGACTACGTTGATACTGAACGGATCATGGCCGTTAAATTGCAGAATCAGGTCAACGGAGTAGAATGGTCATGGCGTAATCTGAATACGGTGAGTTATTTCGGAAACGAAGTTTCTTCGGTTTTGTGGAAAATAACCTTGAATATTTTTGTTCCTGTTTCAGCTGTGTTGGGCAATCGGTTCCATTTCCGGTGCTATGCATGAAGAGGACGAGAAGAAGTTCCTGGTGACAGTGATCAAGGCATTGCTCGGACTTTGTGAGCATAAAAAGGGCAAGGACAACAAAGCCATCATTGCCTCCAATATTATGTACATCGTAGGCCAGTATCCGCGTTTCTTGAAGGCTCACTGGAAGTTCTTGAAAACGGTTGTCAACAAGTTGTTCGAATTCATGCATGGTAAGCACGAGAAAATTTTAATGTTGAGAAATGATCCATCAAGATTCATTCTTCACAGAAACGCACGAGGGCGTTCAAGACATGGCTTGTGACACGTTTATAAAAATTTCAATGAAGTGTAAGAAGCATTTCGTCCAGTGTCAAGTTGGAGAGCAGAATCCATTCATAGAGGAACTTCTGAGTATGATCAGCTCGATCATATGTGATCTTGCGCCACATCAGGTACGTTGTTCCTCATCCGAAGATGCCCTGCTATTTGCCTAACGGATGTTTGCGTCTTAAGGTCCACACGTTTTACGAGGCTGTTGGGTACATGATTAGTGCTGAAATGAACACATCGAAACAGGAACAACTCATCGAGCGGTACATGCTGCTTCCGAACCAAATTTGGGATGACGTGATCAATCAGGCATCTAGTAATGTGGAGATTCTGAAAGACCCTGCGGCAGCCCGGCACCTTGTCAATATTTTGAAAACGAATGTTCGTGCCTGTCGAGCAATCGGGCATCCGTATGTGGCCCAGGTAATTCTGATACTTGAGTGTAAATACCGTAGTAAACCTAGATAAACGTAATTATTTCGTCGCAATTTTCGAAGCAGTGAGTCTTTCCAGAAATGCTGACTGGCATTGCGGGAAACGGTTTCAATTAGCTTTCCTTCGGTTGGAAGTGAACGCTCTGGCAAAGTACTCGATTATCAGCTCATCGATATTTTTCTCCCTAGCTGAGTCGAATCTACTTGGACATGTTGAACGTGTACAAGGTGATGAGCGAAAACATAAGCGCTGCAATCGCGATGAACGGGGAGGTTGTAACCAAGCAGCCGCTGATCAAGAACATGCGAGTCGTCAAGAAGGAAACGTTGAACCTGATTTCGTCCTGGGTCTCACGCACGACGGACTGTCAAATGGTAAGTCCTGATCAAATGTGATCACTTTGTGGTATGGCTCGACAAACATCGATAAATGATTCTTTCGCCGGCCCAAGAAAGAAATGTTATGTGAACGAACGAATGTGATCCTATGATTGAAAACTTTTTTTATTGCAGGTCCTGGATAACTTCATACCGCCTCTGCTGGAAGCTGTGCTATTGGACTATAGTCGTTGTCCAGTTCCGTCTGCCCGTGAGCCGGAAGTTTTAAGCACCATGGCAACTATCATCACGACACTAAAAAACAACATTACTCCTCAAGTCCCAAAGATTTTTGACGCTGTATTCGGTTGTACGCTGGACATGATCAACAAGGACTTCGAAGAATTTCCGGAGCATCGGATTAACTTTTACCAGCTCCTAAAGGTAAATTGAGACTCCGGATTTTAGAATGGTCATGATTCATATGCTGTCGTTACCTATATTTTATCAGGCGGTGAATCTTGATTGTTTCCCTGCACTTCTGATCATACCACAAGGGCAATTCAAGCTTGTCATGGATGCTGTCATCTGGGCCTTCAAGCATACGATGCGAAACGTTGCTGACTGTGGACTGCAGGTGAGAATCCGTGCATTGGAAGAAAGTTTTCCATACGGCCATTCATTCGTTTTTTTTTTCTTCAGATTTTGCAGCAGTTGTTCCAGAATATGTCTACATTCGACGTCGCTCAAAGGTTTTATCAGGCGTATTTCATGGAAATTTTGCAGCATCTGTTCTCTGTTGTTACTGATACATCGCACACAGCCAGTACGTTACCTAAACGTTTCGATAAGGAATTTTGCTTGATTTTTTATCGCAATTGTTTCAGACCTCCTGATGCATGCCAACATTCTCGCATACATGTTCTCGTTGGTCGAGATGAAAAAGGTTGAAGTTTCTCTGAACCCTAACCAGGTTGCCGGAGAGCCTTATGACAACGTCGCTTACGTTCAGGTGAGATTACGTACTTATTATTTGAAGGATTTCTTCGGAAGACTCGTTTGTTGTCTGTTATCCTCTCCGGGCCTCAAATATTGAATCGATCCTTCGTTGGTTTTTTTTTTGAATAAATTTATCCGTGATTTGATTGGATTTTAAAATTTACATGCGTTTATGGTATTCGTAGGCATACGTGGCGGAATTGTTGAAGAATGCCTACCCTCATTTGACGCCCGGTCAAATCAAGGTGACAGTTCAGGGCTTGTTCAACTTGGACCAGGATGTGCCGGCGTTCCGAGAACATCTGCGCGATTTCTTAGTGCAAATCAAGGAATTCACCGGAGAGGATGACTCAGATTTGTACCTTGAAGAACGAGAAACCAACCTGCGCCTGGCTCAAGAAGAGAAGAGACGGCAACAGTTGGCCGTCCCCGGGATCATTAACCCCCACGAAATCACGGAAGAGATGCAAGATTGACATGGCACTGCAGATTTGATGCGTTTTAGGCCCTTTACCCCTTTTTCTTACGTGTAATTTACTGGATTATAAAACCGTTAAAGTTCGATATCTATCGGCTGAGGTCCACTTGATAAAACGGTCGTTGATGCCCGTGATGCATTGGCTTTTATTTTATTTTATTTTAGTACAAGCATTATTAAGTATTTACATGTTCGTCCAACCTTGTGAGTCACTTCATTTATACTCACCCTTTTCTATGCTGCAACCATTTTTTCGCGTTCAAATTGATGGGAAAGTTCGGAGCAAACTTGATGAGATTCACTGCTGGCGATGGAAGTGAAGAATCGTGCAGCGTTTCCCTTGTGATCGAATCCTCGATTGTGCATGAATCGAAATTAATAAAAACCCGTTTAGGCATTTTGTACTGGTTCTCTTGGCAATCTCCGCAAACGCTCGAAGAGGAGACCTATTGTTTCTAAAACGGAGAATTTTTTTCTGAGCATCTTCCGGGAAAAATGCGTTGGGTGTTGCGCGTTTCTTGTGATAGCTCGACGTAGGTTAGCTTGGTTTCCCCCATGCAGCTCCGGGCGAGTGAATGAGCGAAAATCCGTCATGGTGTTCGTTCGTTTGGGTCGCCATGAACGACACTTTGGCGGGAGTGTGATTTTCCCGGAAAGATTGTTTTTTTCGTTATGAAGGTTTTCTCTTCTCCGTAATCCGAACCTATTTGTATCGATCGTGCTGAGTGCTTGTTCGACTATTTTGAGAACTGCGTGAATCTATTATGCATCAATGCAAGCGGCATTGGTTCTCGGAAGTTCATTTTCGCGGGTTTGAATGTTCACTAGAGCTACCTATGTTCTGTGCTAGGGTCTGTGAGTGTTGATCTCTGAGTGACGGTTTTCTTCGTGTGTTGAATGAGCAAGCAGAGGAACAACCTTTTGGATCTTCATGGAATGACAGACTTCTGTTTCTGTGTTGAATAAGCTTGAGTCCTTGGTGGTGTTCTGCGTTAATTCACTATAATAGAGAGAAGAAATGGAAGCAATGTTCGAATATCGAAATTTTTTGTCCAACGACGGACGCCTGCTAGCAGGTAAAAAATTTTTAGAAATCCTCCGAGAACATGCTACTGTTCTTGTTACGCTGGCAATATGTGGAACGTATCACTTTTGCGAAGAATCAATGCCGACTTTGTTCCAGAGGAGTTGATGGAAACCTATTTTTTCCGCTCCCGTGGTTCCTTGGCCGATAGCTGTCTTTCTTTTCAACGTTTCCGCTGTCTTTCCCCATGACGTTAACTGTCTTGATCTGAATTGACCCGGGTCTTCGATAAAGTCAGTTCATCCCTGATAACGCGCTAGGACTGTTTTTTTTTACCGTTGTCGTGTTGAATTGATTTTGTATCGTTTTTATCCCATTTCTCTGCCTATTTTCTGTGTACTTTCGTCATGATCATTGCGCACTCGGGAGCCGATGCAGACCATCGCGGCGGTAGCTCTGAATTCCGGGACCTGAAGGTTTTTGAAGTTTTTCCTGGCGGTTGAAAAGTCGCCGGAATACGTTTGAATGCAAGTGATTGACTCGTTTATAGAAGGTTGCTTCTGAGAACTGTTGTCCCGGTCGGGGTCTTCTGAACTTGGCGATGAATTCGAAGGGTGAAGAGCGAAATACAAAATGATTGAAGTTCTCGATCCGTTTTCATGCTGCTACGTCGCTTAAATATTTAACATTGTTTGCCAGATTGATGATCCTGTTTCAAATCTCGTATCTAGATATCGTCTTCGTGATGCTATTTCACGATCGATCGAGTGCGCGTTGCGCTTTTGCTGTCTGACCGTGAATTTTACCGAATAAATAGGGTGGAAGTGCCGCACTCCGAGATTCACCGTACAGTTCCTCGCATTCGCCGACTTCGAAGCATGTGCGACCTTCAGAGTGGGCATCTGTGTCTCATGATTAAACCAGGAGTTAACGCCTGTCCTCCTTGCCTTCGGGCGGTGAGACTTACGTAATTCCGCTTTCTACGTGTGAATATGACTCAGCAGTCTTGTGATCTATTCCGTGCTAGGCTGCGCTTGAAGCGACATGGCGCCAGTTTCTTTCCATCACCTGGACCTTCGAAGTCCTAATAAATTCCAGTCTGACTGTTTTTCTCGATCATTAGTGTTCGCAAGGGCTTCGAAATCAGCGCGGAATGGCAGGAGTAAAATTGACAGTGTTTTTGGGCTCTGTTCGTGACGGGCGTAATGGGAATCGGGTGTGGAAGCTGGTTTCGAGTGCCGCGAAAGAACTGGACTTAGATGTTACACTGTTGGGTGAGTGAATATCCCTTGCTATTGAAATTGAAGGAAATCGAGTTTTTTCTTGCATTTTAGATCCGTTGGCGATGAATACGCCTCCCATTACGCAACCCCTGCATTTTATGAAGGACAAGTCTGCTGCACCTGCGTGGATGCTGGAAACGAATGAAGTTATCAAGAATTCTGACGCCTTTCTAGTTATCTCATCCGAGTACAACTGTTCGATACCTCCAGCTTTGTCAAATCTCATGGATCAATTTCCGCCTGCTTCGTATCGTCACCGTCCGTCTGGGATTGTGTGCTACTCCATGGGTGAGATAGTGAAAGCAAATACCGCTATTACTCGAATGTAATACCTCACTGATGTAAGACGTAATCGGAAGAGAAACTTCTCTGGCGTATCAAAAACGCACTGTCACTTCACTAGATGATTAGACGCATCAGAAACTGTGTCATATCTTTGTGTACAAGGTTGACCAAAAATCGGAACATTTCGTAAATGAAAACATCTCAAACATATTTTAAAGCAATGACACGTCGTGTGAATGCTCCATTTTTTGCCTCCGTGTGAAATCTACATTGCAAGGAATGCTTCTCAGCTTTCGTGGTAATAATTGCTTATGGTCTTTATTTAATTCGGATCACCCGCTTAACTTATTCTTGGCAACATTTTTGATGAGAAATTAATCATTTGAATGTCTGCACCTATTTCTACCAAACGATGAACTAGCAGTTTCATGCGAATCTGTAAGAAGCCCTCAATTTTGCATACAAACGAAGATTTATTCCCCGTAAACGCCCAAGTTGTATCATTGTTTTTCGATTGATTACTTCAAACATGTTAGAAGTATTATCTGTGGATCGAGCTCCGAAGCGTGTGCCAGAGGATTAAACCTTTTTTTTGTGCAGGAAACTATGGAGGTTGTCGTGCCGCCATGTTGTTGCGGTCATTCCTTAGTGAACTCGGAACTGTGACAGTTCCTGCACAAGCAACCATCCCGGTTGTCCATCAGAATATTTCGGAAGAAGGCGAACCCGTTGATCCGAAATGGAAAGCTCAGGTTACGCGGATGTTGTCGGAGTTGAAATTCTACGCTGAAGCCATCAAGCAGCAGAAGACCAAAGCCGGCCTCCCGCAGTGATGCTTTTTTTCGTCCGGTGTTGTTGACGTGTCGCCCAAAACTGCCTTCAGCACGGTACCTTGTTGAACCGTTCCATTACATGTGGCTTTCGATCAAAGCGGCTTTACGTATTGATACCGTTGATCTTGGCGTAATGTTTCTCTAGACATGGAAATGCATATTTTACGTCACTTGGAAATGATTTCTGGTTGCCTTATTTGACAGCTGCATTCCGTCTCTAGTCAAGAACTACGATCACACATGGTCCAAATGGGCATCAAGTTCGAAAAACGGAGATCATTCGCTTTTCTCAGGATTCCTTTAAGCCGAAGACAGCAGCTCTGAAATTGTAGTTGGTCAATTCCGGTTCTCAGAGTTTTTTTCAGCCGTTTCAGACTCGGAAAAAGCGAGAGAAATCTCTTGCGAAACAGCGAATCATGGAGGACGACAAGACCGGTCCATGCGACGGGGCTTGGGACTGATTCTTCTCTTTGTAAAAAGTACTGTACTGTATTCGTGAATTACAGTATGTTGTTCAGTAATCAGTACCCGAGGCCACACTTCTTTATAACTGCGCGAATGAAGGCAAGGAAATCCATCACTGTGTGCTATTTTTCTTAAGGGAAAAAAAAGATAATATTTTAATGGTATCGGTAACTCCTCGCCCTCCCACGTAAAAGATAATTGAAGTCCGAAATTATCCTTAATTCTCCGTGAATTACTGTACAGGACATAGCTTCAAATTTTCCCTGGAGATGAACATTGAAAACTATAAGTAACGACTGTAGATGATACCACGTAAATTGTAAAAGTGTGATTAAAACACTATAGAACTGTTAAAATTTCCACAGCCGAGGATGCGTTTCTGGGAGTCATAATATCGTTTTTATTCGTCCCAGGTTTCCAGGCATAATTGGCAAGATAGTATTCTTCTGCTAATTATATCAGAGACTTCATGTGAACCGTTATACTGGATTAGGAAAACGCTGTATTCAGTCTGTTATAGAGGTTCGAGTTTATTATAAATAATTTACTGTATATTATTTAATGGGTGACGTGGCACATTTAGGAGCATATTTCTATCCCGCTACTTATTTGGGGTGAAATTTTGAGGATTAGCTTTTCGGAATAATGTCATTCCGTATTGAGAAATTCTGCAGAACCTGTGGTTAGCTGTGGCCCATGAAAGTTGGCGAGGCTTATTGTGTGACCATTGATTGACAGATCCCGGCAGGCGTTTCCGGTGAAAAGAACCAACCAACGACTATATAACCCATAATTTGTATACAGTACATTTTTTTATCCTCATTTTTGCGAACTTATTTCCCTGGGTTTGCGTGACTGCAGAAAAAAACAGCCGTTTCGCGCTAACGTTGGCAAAATAAACGCGTTCCACGTACTCGGAAGCTCACCAGCACCTCCACGCAAAAATATCGCTGAAAATAGGCTGCTTTGTCTGGGAACCTGATAATTGAATCAGAGAACCCATGTCGTGGGTTACGTGCGTCGTCTGACCTCGT
Organism: Notodromas monacha; assembly: GCA_905338405.1. Taxonomy (NCBI): domain Eukaryota; kingdom Metazoa; phylum Arthropoda; class Ostracoda; order Podocopida; family Cyprididae; genus Notodromas; species Notodromas monacha. Next base: position 59,450 of record CAJPEX010000468.1, read on the forward strand.
TCTTGGAGTCGACATTGATTCTCCTAGGAAACGTCATTGATGTCGGGGTGCGGTTCCAGTGACCCGTGAAATCGTAATGCGCCAAATACAAGCTCTTCCTTCGATTCTTTCATCAAAGGTGTTTTCTTCCACTTGATGCACTTGATTGTTTATATTTGACGATCACTTAACGAACTATTCTGTGCACACTTTTCACTGCGGCCTAGTGTCAGAAGCATTGTTTTTTGAAGCCTTATAAATGGAAAATCTATGTTACTTAAAGTATTTCAAACTGCAGTATGCAAAAGAAATTTTCTGATATTATTTATTTTAGATACAATTCACCTTCAAACAATTTGTGGACACTTATACACCTATATGCTTTGAAACGTCCGAGATGCTTGAGGCATATATATGTATATATATATATATATATATATATATATATATATATATAAGTCATATTTGACACCGATTACACCTCAATTTCAACTGTAAAATAATTTGTCTACGTTCATGCTTTGAAAATTTCTAGAGAATCAAATAACTCGTCATGAATTATTCGTATTTCAAAATTATCCAATCGAGAGTTTTCATCTTGCTTAGGCTCTTTCGCTCCAATTCAATTTAAATTAAATTTGACGCTAATTAGCGTCAAGTGGCATGAGAAAATCATCAAATATCATTGCGAAGAAATCACGTCAGTCAAATTATCCATCCAGGAAACCTACGTCTAAGAAAACATTTGATTGTCATATTTTGGAAAGTAATGCTGGTATTCCACACGCTGGAGCTTCATTGCTTTTCCTTCCCAATAGATGGGAAGATAAGTCCATCAAATGTATGTCTAGGCAAACTAAATTCAGGACCCATCTGCACCAGCTAGGCGAATCCCACGCTCCACACATTCATGCATAGAAATTTGGCCATTCATCTCCCAGCCATGAAAAAAGCTTCGAAAAACCGGGTCCTGTGCTTTTATATTTCTATATTTACTCAAGCACCGCCCGATATTTTTCGCACAAATTTAGCCCGAAAATGGAGGCTCTAGAGCACACGAATATGATTAAACATTTTTCTCGTGGGACAGGTGGTGCCTTATGCAAGTACTGTATATATGAATTGGTTACAAGAAATGATGTACAGTGATTGCATCTTGCATTAGGCGTATATCTCCCCGCAGATATGTATTGGCGGAAATCAATTCATCCCCATTCCAGATAAGGGTAAATTATAGCTTTCCCATGTTGAGCAATCTTCGTATAGGAGACACCGTCACTCAACTTCAACTCAATAACAGATGAATACAATTAAGAGGAAGAACTAATAATAGTGACAACACAAAAAATAAACAACCGAATAGTGGCGTAACTCGTTCTTGAAAAATAACAAGTTGATGTACAATAATTGAATTCGAAGGTTCTTTGAACTGCTGCTGTCTGGCTCATACAGCTCATCATGTGAGTTCATATTCAGTATTTAATATTTTCACCCGAGAAAATTGTGTTTGCTGCATGTTGACATAGATTGCCGTGTGAGCCATATTTCAAACGGAACCCGAGTTTATGTTTCAGCGATATGCCACTGCATTCCAGAAAACACCCAGTTTCTGAAGAGAAGAATATCCCTGTATGAGACTCGTTCTACGGTCCTCGGGAGCGAAAAGGAACCTGTGCCTCGTACCTGAATCCATTGCTGGTAATGCTGGAACATGATTTTTCATGACTTTCAAAAATCTGCATTTCAGAAAAGCTTAGTATCAAGACTGAATTGAAAGGACTTCGGGTTTTCGTCATTCGTCCTTTTTTGGTATACAGTAAAATTCTTCTACACAGTCTAGGATGAATTGCATGAGTCCAAATTGGTACCCATGCATGAAGCGCACATGATTCATCACCAATCTCTGGTAAAACGCAACAACATTGTTGTGCTGCAGTAAAATCTTCTTGCAAATAATACCGTTACAACATTTTTTATGTATAACAAACTTTTCTCAAGTCCTGGCAGAATGCCCACGGAGTACATGTTAAAACAATCTCTTTATAACAGACTTCCCGATCAGTATATTAAACTTTTTTGAGGGATGTTTAATAGATTCTCTAGGTAGAAATTTCCCAACTTCGGCAGACTCAATCAGGGATTTCCGATCCCAAATGTGACTGACTGATTCTTGTTGCATGAATGGAAGTTGTAATCAAAAGACAAACATGCTTCTGAGCGGTTCCATGCATGAGCCTCCCAAAATATATGGAGAGATCTTCACATAGTCCTCCCAGGCCAAAAAGAGACTGGTGCAACCAATGGAATGCATGATTGCAAAAGATCACTCAGCTTTTTAAACGATAATACCAAATCTCATATTGCCAGAGAAGCAAGATCTATAATCAAGCACTGTATATAGGCAATTCAAGTATGATGAGAAAATTTTTTCCAGTGACTTCTGTTTGAAAACCTTGTTAAAACAAATTATTCATTGCAGCAAACTTGTTCTGAAGTCTCCAAAAGTTTGTTGTAACGAGATTTTACTGTATATTTGTACTGTACTGTATATGATACCTTCATTTCGCATCCCGAATTTCGGGTGGGAAAGTGAGTGCGCGCAGTACGCAAGTAAACATGCATTCAAGCGGCAACAAATAAAAAATAACAATAGCCGGGGGGCACCGGGGAAAAGGGGGATGATCGAACAGCAGTGTTGTAGTCGATGCCAGACCTGCCCCTTGTTGGAGGGGGTTCGCGTTCGGTGTTCACCTGGCAGTTGCCGAAGCAACCGGGCACGGGGCCCGTCACGCATTCGCCAATTGCTGTCGAGGGGAGCCCAGTGCCACCGGCATTCACATTCGCGGTCCATCGATTTCCGACGTGCACAGGTGCTCTCTGGGGGGTTTCCACGCGAACGACCCATTATTACGCGTCGAAATCCGCACGGGCACAGTATTACCTCTGGTGCTGTTGGTTCCTCGACAGCAACTTTCAACCCCCCCGTTTCCGCTGTGAGTTCGCCTTCTGATCTATTTTCCGCATCTCCCCATTGACGCGACATAATTTCCGAAATATCTGTATGACGGTGAATCAATGTTATAGTTCCCAACCTTTAATCAGCGTAGAGTTCCTTTTTTGGCTGCTCGAGGATGACAGTGAAAGGGAAAATGTGGAGTGATTTTAATGAAAAATACAGATAAGTGGAATAATTTGACAGTTTCGAAAAGGAAGACGCGTCATCGTCCTTAATGGGCTTCTTAGTACAATGCTTAAAACCGTGGAGTTCCTACTGATTATCCAAATCCACGGAGAGAAAAAGAAATGAGTCCAAAGAAAAAGGATGGACGTATGAAATAATTTGACAGTGGCAATCAGAAAGATGTGCATCAGGGAATAACTCTCTGGATAAATTAAAGTCAATAGTTTTCAACTTTTGATCTGAGTGAGTTAAAAAGTCGGGCTGCTCCAGGAAATCGAAAGCAAAAATTCAAAAAGAGTTGAGAGGAGAGTACAGAGAAGTGAAAAAATTTGAGAGATGCGAGAAGGAAGATGTGCAACAATTAAATAATTTCTGAATATTTAAATCATTACTCTTCAACTTCTAATCTGCAAGACTGAGAGTAAATTTTCATATGTGGCTGCTGCTGCTTCTGGAAATCGGAAAGAAAATGTGGAATGATTTCAAAAGAAAATAACACCGACGAGTGATCTATACCGAACTGTGATGAGCAATTGTTATTCTTCGTTCTTAATATTTACGCTTTCGTTTTATGATCTAACTAATGTTGAAAATGCGCGATGATTTATTTATTTGATAATTTTGCGAGTGAATTTCCAAGGGATCAGCCATTGAGTATAGCTTCTCATTAATCCGTAAAGGGACTCCATGGGGATCTGGAACCAATCAAACATTCGATATACTGTATCATCAAATTAGTCGCTTATTACGTGGAATAGGATAACCCAAAATTGTCTGGTCGTAAGCAACTTTGCGAGGCCTTTGTCACTATATGACTTTTGTTGAATTTTTGAGTTGATGCTTAACTTTCCGGTTTTTCTTTTGAAAAGGATGAAGCTTAAAAGGAGCGTTGATCTTTATATCCAGAGTTTCGAAAAAAAGTGAGTGTGGGAAATGGGCAAACGATGTGGAAATTAGTTGAATAAATAGGACGTAAAATGTATTCACCATATCCTTGTTTCAAACCGAAGACCTTCATGTCAGACTATTTAACTATTTTTAAACCAAAAAAGGTTACCCCTTTAAAGTAGGTCTGTCATATAAGCAGTCTATGGAAAGGGCTCCGTGAGTCGAAAAGGTTGGGAACCTGAGCTTCGATATAAGGAATAAGTGAGAGTAAGGACAGTACTGTGTAGGTACATCAAACTTTCATAGGTCCTACCGCCCCATCATTCCGCTTCCCAAACGAATTCATTCTTTTCGATTGATAACCATATGCATGAGTCCCTTACCTTTACCGATTCAGTAGCTTGAATCTCTGGAATCGATGAATACCGTATTCAGATTATTGGCAGACTCGTGAATAAAATTAAAACATTTCAGCTCAGAGGAAGCGTTGAAAAATAATTTCTTAGGTCTCAGAACAGTAAAATATATATACGGGAAAGCCAAGCGTGACATGTTTGTTGATTTGTAAGAAAAGGGTCCAGTGTTTGACAGAATACAACTATACAGTAAATGCAATTATTTACAGATTCATGAGTGGGCGACGAATTTTTACATAATTTTAGAATTAACTCGGAAAATTTTAGAACAATCTCCCCTCTTCGGACCGGGAGCAAATGAAAAATGACGCTGAAATGCTGGACGATTTTTATGTTCTCAAAATTTATTTTACAGAATACCTAAATTACTTCGTGTACATTTTTATAGAATACAGTGCAAATAAACATGTGCGACGTCTTGGATAAGTGTTCGAGTAAAGCAGTAATCGAAGCAATTTTCTAAATGTTTGGATCTTGAAGCCCTTTGAAAATTTATCTCTTTAGACATCAAAGTAAAACCTAAAAACAACAGGCCGATTTCAGCTTCTAGATTGCATTTTATACGCTTTCCATAGCCGCAAAAACACGCGTTTTCGCACGTGCCAAAATAGAAACCCATCATTTGTTGGCACAACCCGTCTGACAGGTTTCCGGAAGTTATGTCGAAATGGCGTGCATATATATTTTCTGCAACATAATGACCCCCTTGCCTTCTTGGCCTATTCAAAAGACGTTATCTTCATTGTACGTAATGTAGACCATCCAACGGGTTTGATTAAAAACTAACAATTTTAACATTCACAAATAACTACAAACTTCTCGACAACCTTAAACGTTCAAAAGTTGAAATCTTTGAAATGTGGACGAATAAACAAATCTCACCGATCTGAAAAATGTGGCACTAAGTTAATGAGTGAACAGATTGTGCTTTCCTGGAAGCCTTGGCAGATAAATCTAAGTGATTAATGATCTTCCAGAGTATGAATTTTTCTGAAATTTAATTTTTTGCATAATAGGTTGTTTCGAGGTTCACCTTTTTACAAAAAAGTTTGACAAAGAAAATTATTTTCCCATAATTTGACGTTAAATTGGCGAAGATCACAGACATGTATTCTCTGGTGACCTACAGCCCTGGATATTTTCGACTTCTAAAATCATGGAGACTCGCTCACGCATACATATTTCAGATTTTATGAGTGAATATGTTTCATTTTTAAAGTGCAAGACCCCTGGGTGGTAAAAATTCCGGACCTGTTGCAGTGAATCATTAATTATAGTGGCGTAGCAGTGCATTTTTTCTCACCCCATTGCATATATTCTTTAGTGCTTGGCAAGTTTTTCTGAATTTAGTTGGTTTCAATCATGAAAGCTCTTAGCAAATTGTGTGAATTAAGAGGTAGAAAAACATAATTTCTATAATGTATATTAATTTTTCGGAATGCTGGTGTTTCAAATTATGATGAAAATTAATTATTTAAAGGTAAAGCAACTGATGGCTCATCAAAAATGTACGAAACTGATTTAACAGAGAGAAAAACGTAATACAATTAAAATTTGTGTAAAAATTCGCTGCTCAGCCTCCGTTAACACGTACCCTGCAGCAATATTCACCAACAAGTTATGTATATTGTATCCACTCGAATATTCAAAGAAATCGATTGCATGACCCGCCTAAATTTTTCGTGCCTCAAAAATCAAAACTATTTTCCGAGTGATCGACAGACTCACTTTCATGGCATTCAATTCCTTAAAATCAGAAGAGTCGGTTGAATCTGCTAATCGTTACAGTTCCGAGCTTCTTGACCTCAACCGTGCACAGGTATGGGGATTCTAAATATTCTGCCCTTCGACTGAAAATAGTAGCATGTGTTTCCTGAGTTGCATTTCAAACTTGATCATCATTAAAAACACTGTGTTCGTCTAAGAATTTCAGACGCCGTCAAGTAGCATATATGCGCACGCAGCCCATTTCCCCCCTCGTATATAAAATATCTTGTTCTCACGAAAATTGTATCAACACTGTGTGCATTATCCAAATCGCGTTTAAAGTCCCACTATCAAAATGAACAAGCAAATTAAAAATGAATTTTGAGAAGGCTGCGCTGTCAGAGGAAGGTTTCCTCAGATTTTGAAAAATAATGAAGGCGAGTCCTATTTTGTAAGAATAAAAAAAGTGATTGCCTTTTTGAGGCCAACGAAAATAAAATTAGGCGAGCTATGCAATCGACGACGCTTTTCATTTGAGTAAATATGGCAGTCAAATACTCACACTCCGAGTTGATTAGAATTTTGCGAATCTGCGAAAGAAAAAAAAAACAAATAAAAAGAAAATGTCACCAGGGCCGTTCTTGCTTCTTGTCTTTGCATCGAACCGCTTCAGGGAGAGGTTGATCGCTGGGGAGCAGGTCGCGAGGACCCGTCGCGATAACACTTTGTCATGGGTTGTGGTTCCTCGCAGGCGACGCAAGTGACGCAAGCGGACGCCGCGACGCCACGAGCCGCAGACGACGGCGGGGCCGTGAACCTCAGCAGCGTCACGTCCATCGAGCGGACTGGTACGGAAACTGTAACGGATAAAGACTCGGGATCTGGTGTCATGGGGGATCATCCGGCCCACAGTGACCCGCTTGAGCTCCAGGGAGCCGTGGGCGGCGGCGGCGGCGCCGACGCCGACTCCGGTGAAGGTGGCGCGTAGCCCTTGATTTTTCCGTTGTCCACCTCGTTCCTTTTCCTGTTCGAGGCATGAACCCGGAAAAACAACGTCACTCACAAAAACTGCATCACGTTAAAATGAACTACTAGTTAAAAATGATTCTTAACTTTTCACTCATACAATAGGCACAACTGTAGGCTAGAAAAATCTTGCATATAACACCCATCAGGTATCTGATTACTCCAATTGAAAAGCCATGATCGAAGTCACTTGCTTTTAGAGACCCTTCATCAATCGCATATCTTAACAAAAATTAGATCCTTGAGCCTTTAGCTCAAGTGAAAAAACCACAGAAAAAGTTGCCTGCATCTGCTGAAGGATCATGTTCTTCAGAGTCATCAACGTTGAATTATTGCAAGGCTATGGAATTTAATGCAACTGCTTTCGTTTACCCCGGATCTGGCATAAATTTCTTTTTACATAACTTTATGGAAAATGCCAAGAAAATCTTGATTGGAAAATACAAATGCCGAGAAAAGCTTTTAACTAACTGGCATTCCGAAGTAAAACTATGCAAAAACACTGGAAGGAATGTTTTTACAAAGTTATATTCTCGTCTTTGAATGTCCTGATGCAGAAAAATGCTGCAGCTCAATTTCTAAAAAATGCCTGAGTGTATCTTGGTGTTCATCAGATTTCCAGGAATAAATCGATAATTTCCTTTTCCAAGTCCCAGTTACTTTGATGCCTTTTTCTTTCGTGAAATTTATGCAATCGTAGCTTTAAATAGTTATTTATTTCAAATTTCGTAAAAATTTGTACGCCATTGCGTTGCACTGAAATTATATTTAATTGTGCCTCTACGTATACATGGTGTTTTCATGTTTCAGGCGGCCACATGAAAACAGCACAATATCAGAAACTTACGAGTAGCTGGTGTCCTAATTTAAACATTTATAAATCTGAATTATATAGCGTGACCTTTAATTGTCCGGACTTATGACCAAATGTCTAGAATAACGGATGATAAATTAACTCTTAATTGGCGTGAACTAATGTTGGTGGACTCAGTTATTTTACCCAAAATATTCTCTGCACAACGATTTTTTCTGAATCTCATTCCATCAACATGAATTGGAGGTTTCTTGCAGGAAACCTTTGATTCTTGCTGAACAACTCATATACACTGATATCCTTTGTAGAACGAATCATTCTTCAGTATCCCAAGTGAAGTTGATCCATCCAAGAAGCAGATACATGTTATTATTATGCGGATCCGCAGAAAGCACGGATTAAAATATATTCCCTTGTATAGTTCAAAGGAATCGGCGAGGCTTTCTGGGTTTTACATGAAACATAGTTATTCTTGAAAAAGTTGCTCATTTGCCTAGTCCTTTCCCGTGGGACGAGGTTTCCCGTAACCCCGTGGGGTTTGACTAAATAATCATCGTTAACACTGGATCCGTTCGATGTATGCACCGATGTACTTATCGATCCTTACTCTCCAGTACCTTTTTTTCGTAACCATGTTGCATGGAATGTTCTCCAGTACTCCTTTTTTCACGAATAATTCATATAATTTTTTTTACCGAACCAGTGCTTATATTGTATTATCCTTTCATGCCAAAAAAACTGTATCACATGTTCAGAATTTTTTCCTGAAATTAAAACGCTCGGAGTCCTTTACAGTATGACCAACTTTCTTGCTGCGAAGAAGATGAGGAGAATGTCGCACAATCGAAAGCAACCTTCCTATTGGACTGGGAGGCAGTACTTTCACCTCGAATTCATTTTCTAAGATCATGTTAAACGGGCTATAGATAGAAAGTTGTTCAGTACAGTATTTGGAAGGTTCTTCTAACAATCAAACATTTGTAAGCAGAAAAATAAATCATCCGTGAACACTAACGAACGATTTACGAGTAAAAATTGAAATTCGAGCGGATGCTCCCTACCCTGAAGATAAATATCTTCCTATTATAGAAGACATTTGCTTTGCTTTCATTAAAATTGACACTGTACGGTGATTGATTCCAATAATATTTTCAGGACATAATGTCAAAGATGTTCCAAAATCTTTCAAATATTTGGAAGAAAAATCAAAAATCAAAATCTTCATGAAAATCAAAAAGCATAAGGAAGATGGTCGAAATTCCGGAGGTTCGTCCCTAATTCTGTAAATTTAGAATATCCTTGCACACATTTTTTTTCATCAAAAATGTTGATCCGAAGTTTGTCCAGAATACTTACCAAAATTTTTCCAGGAATTCGCATGAAGTGGAATGTTGATAAAGATGTGCACTCAATTCATAGTTCAGGCGTCCCATGAAGGGGATTATTACCAGCCTTGCTGCTCGCATCAGTGGCTTTTAGTCGCCCTAGAACCCGACCATAGTCAGCCTAAAAAGTCCTTTAAAATGTGTCATTAGAACGGGCTAGGTGTCATTAAATTTTTCATCCCCAGATTTACCAAGGAGAAGAAAGTTTAAGCACACGCATCAAACCTAATGGAGAGAACATCAAAAATCCGATGAAAGTCAGTGGTACGCCATTTAACAGCTGCCTTACGGTGCTATGGGCGGCTTTTTTTCTGCCTGACGTCCAAATACTGTGTCCGCTTTTTGTCTGGCATGTCACAATATATGACCACGTCGTATGGGTTTAAATTATCCAACTAATTTAACTTTTGAATCATGGGCTTCTTGCTGGAACGTATTGAGGCAATTAACTGACACACATCGGTACTGTAGTGCCCCAGTTCTCGGCTGGCGTGGATGATTGTATTTTTGCATTACAACCAAGTATAGCTGCTGTTTGTGCCTCGCATTATCGTCACCACCTCGGATTATGGCCCAGAATCCAGAGGATTTTCAGGTTTTGTTTTCAGGAGAAAAATGCCACGACAAACATGTTAGATGAAGGAATAAGTTAGTTCATCAAATGGGACCGGGAGCGTGATTAAAAATATTGAAGGTTGGTTGACAATTCTGCTTAATTTTAGGTTCTCTGTTAAAGTTTTTCATAAGCTTTTGCTATGGTCTGTACTTGATTGAGTCTTTTGGGAACAGGTTGCTACTGAAATACTCTACAATAGTATTGAGTCATAAACATAAACTCCACTTTTTGCCCTTAAAATCAAGTTCTTTCTGAATATATGACGTAGCTTGATAATATTAAATTTCTACAGAATTATAAGAGCCTCTTGATTTTACTTGTCATACACTTGGGAATTTAGACTGCAGATTTATTTGATTTGTATTTAGAAAAAAATGGAAAGATGTTGTTACAGAGCACCACTGTACTTTATACCTGTAAGTGCCCAGTTGCTCTGTTTCAGCAAAATTTTGCAGGAAAAATTATTTTAAATTTGATTGAATCCGATATAGCCTAATTTAGTATAGAAGCTATCATTGCTCCATGATCGGTCTGAAATCATCCCGGCAGAAAAAAAAAACAGTTATCAGCGAAGACCATTCGGTGTTTCGGTTAACGGCTTGAATCCATTCCAATAGAAAATCTGCTACAAAATACTGCATTGAAAGGCCGTGAACCGATGTACCGGTGTTGAAAGAGGTTTTTTCCAGTTTTTAGAAACACCGGACGCGATCCCGAAAGGAAGTTTTTTCTATGCGACCCAAGGCAACCATGCGTTTCCGTTGTCGTGCCAGTTATTCGTAACCCTGTGCGAGGGAACCCGAGAAGGGGGAATGACCTTCCTGCGACCCGGTTACGGTCAATTTCTCATTGGAACGACGCACCGGTGCGGCACGGGTCCCGTGTCGAATATAAAGCTTTTGTGTTCCCGACCTGAGGTCTAGCTCACCTCCTGCGTTTCGACGCCGGGACTAGCAAACACTGTTACAGGGACTGATCAGTTCTTGTGGAGAAAGATGAATCAATTTCATTTTTTGAGGGGGGTTGAAAAATCAAAAGGCGGCTTTAATAAAATTACGCAATAATTTGACGAAGAACGTCGGCGAAAGCAGTGATCCGAAGAGGTCAGAATACTGCATTTCCCTCGGGAAAAATTTATATTCATGGCATGCTGGAAGAAACTAATGTATTATCAAATGTCAGTCACCATGTCATCTTCTACTGCGTTCACTGGTACAGTTTCCTCAAATACCGTACTTCAAATCATGCAGACACTCGTCGAAAAAATATTTTTTAAGTTTCGAAAAGTTTCCTAAATATTTGATGGTCTCTGAAGTCCATCAAATGAGACGGTTTCAAAAAATGTCCTGCGCAGGGAAATAAATGCATGAAATGCAAATTTTATTAACAGAGCGGTGGGATTCCGTATACTAAAACTTAAATATATACGTTTTTATCAAAGTTTCCAATGCGAGGGACATTCCAAAAATTTGCCGTGGAACACCCTGCATTTTTTCGGTACCACAGTGCATTTTTTTAAATGAAAAAATATCGAAGTTGAGAAGCAAAATACACTACTGTATACACAAAACCGCAGAACGGTTGATATCGAAAGGCGCTGATGTTCGGTCTGGATCTTTCCATGCTAGAGCAATTTCCGAGTGTGTCCATTTGGAAGGCGAAAAACCGATACTATTTCCATTACCCAAATGAATACGAAATGACAACGCTGATCAGATCAGAGATCCTTCCGGTCGACTACGCTTTAACTTCCCGATGCAGTTTATACGATAGCGCTGTCCACAGAGGATCCTAACCTCGTTGTTGCACTTCTGCGAAATATCTCGCTGGTATTACGTATGTATGCATACTATTCAAGGTCGCAAGGCAATCAGCTTCCATCTAATTCATGTTTAGAATGTTTGCATCGACAGTTGCCCACAGCAACATGCGTTATTAGCATATGAATGTTCACGATCCACGCTACACTTGACCTTTGCCGGACGATTCGGGTCAGCACAGTTTCCTGATCGTTAGCATATCGTTGTCGATTTTCTTTTGGGATCCGAGGGAGTGGAGGGGGGGGGGGTTCAACATGACGGAATACAAAGAGGGGTTGTATTCTAATGACTCTTCCTTCGACTCATGCACAAAGGTGGGCAACCGGTGGCCTTTGAAGTCCCTGCCAACGAGAGCATAGTGAAGAAACATCCGCCGAAACGTTTGGCGAAGTTGGAAGACATTCAGCAGAACGTGAGCATCACGCATGAAACGATTGAGGAGAAGCAAGCGGAGGCGGAACGGCGCAGAAAAGAGGTACTGTACTCAGGAATTAATCCCTAGCACGTAACTGCAGAATTTTTTGCACGTAGTGCTAGATTTAAGCCGGAATTAGCATTCGGTATCGTCGTCAGCACGAGGCACGGGTCTCGGTTTATCCGCGGAAAAGATTGCCCGACAAGTCGGGTTTTTATCTGGTTTCAACCCCTCGGAGTCCTCAACGTTCATGAGCGGCTGTGGAAACCGAAAAGTTTCTTTCCAACTGGTCTCGATCTCCTTAACATGAAGTCAACTTTAAAGAACTGTGGATATTTCGAGCAGTTATGAATCGATAAATATGAAATTCAAGAACATGAGCAATATTCAATAATGACGCCACGAAAAAAACCGGGGAAAATTGTTAACGAGAAAATGTTGGTGTTCAATTTCATAGACGATACCTATGAAAACCTATGACATATGAGAAAATTACATGGATTTTAATGCTTCGGGATTAACTATTGCGATGCAGAATTGAATTGAAGTGTGAAAACGGTTAAAATTACTTTGAGAAATGAATCCTTAGGAAACCAGTGCAATATACAGCTAACTAGATTTTGACGCTTTTTCAGGAGAAAAGAAAGCCTTACTGATATGCCTCAGTCAGGATTGATTTTACATAACACTAATGTTGGGACTTGCTTTGAATTAACACCTATCTGATGGGCAGTATGAAAAAATACTGTAACTTCGCGGGGCTAAAAAATATGTTCTCTTCGATTACTGCCTTTCACCGGTCTTTTTCCACACTACAGCATTTTATCTCCTGCTTTATGTGGGAATTTTCTTCTGACCCCAAAAGAAAAAAAAAATCCTGGCGTCATCTGAAAAGCAAATACTGTTTGCGACTGAGAGAGAACGAGAAGGACAATTTTTCTGTCTTTTCCTGAGCAAGACTTATTGTGGCTGGCGTCTGAGAATATTGACAACTCCCGGACAAATAAGTCCTTCTATAAGAAGTGATGCGAGGGGCACTTGATTCTTTTTCCTCTATTTTTCAAAGATTAGAAGTGAATGAATCACTTAAGGATTTTCCCAGATACGGCAAACAATTCATATTTATTTTGCTAGGTGACGAACACTCGATGTTGTGTTGGCGCAACTATTTTCCACCACTCCAGAAATAATGGGGGAACATCCTAGCAACAGTGTTGTTCAAAAGCATGGAAATTCCTGTTCAATAGATTATATTGAAAGAGAATATTAACAGCATCATGAACATTGACGGCATCATTAGAAAATTGCTACCGGGGTGTAATATGATAAGACATTTTTCTGGACTGTACCGATCACAAGGCATTAGTGATATTTTCTTACCACCGATTTTGTGAGGGACATATCATTTCGTAATACAGTATTACTGTATTCGAAATCATTCCAGGTATGATTTAATTGTCAGCTTTACGCCCATGGGATTTTCAACTATTTTCCGAAGTCAGTATCCCGAACGCTTTCCTCTGTTTTATTCCTAACCTCATGGATGTTTTTGCAACGCTTTTAAAAATAAAAATATGACTGCATTTTTGCTCATTTATCTACAATTTAGCAACCGCTCGTTTACCACCATAGTGGCTCGCGAACCACATCTTCAAAAAGCCCGGGTTATGAAACCTATGATTTTCGGGCAGTTTTCTCGTCGCTAACCCGAGGGAATCCAATGCTGTATACATTTCAATCAAAGTCCGGCACTTAGATGATCGGTTTTCACTGCTTGGTAGCTCGATGTTAATCACGGCCTGTTTTGCTTTTGATCGAAACAGATCTTGAACAACCGCGTTCAGAGTGCCAAGCGACGGACTTCACAGCAAAGCGCTCGATCACGATCCAGATCTCGACCTGCAACGGCTGGGTCCGCTGTCAGTCCAGCGTAATCGTCAAATTCTTTTATTTTCCATTATTTTTCTTTTTTTTCAACGGTGGAGGATCTTCCGAATTCTCACTAAGTTGCAGGTAAAATTTCGCATCATCGAGAAATATCTCCGTAAAATTGAAGCCTGAATGGCGTTTCAAGAGCGGCAGCAGAGCCTGAATAATTTCTCTGTGCCTGCGAAAAATCAGAGACATGTATCGTATGTTTGAAACAGGCGGATGCTCATAGAAATTCGCGAGAAAACATTAAATCTGCTATTAGTATCTCAGTTGACGACGTATTTTGAACTTTCACATCTTTTGGGATTGTAACCGGTAGAGAATGAATGTAAGAGGACGAGATTTTACCTGCATCGCAAGCGATTGTTTCTTTCTATGATTTTACAACGCCTGTTATTTTAATTCATTTCATGGTTTTCTATTGAAACAAGCAATCAATTTCTTTTCCTGCACTGATCATTCTTTGAGTTCAAACGAATTTCACGGTCATGCAATCACGACATTTTGGCTCGTAAAAAAACAGGAAAATCTTTTTACGTCACGTGAAAGCTTCTGAAGTCGTTCGACAGAAGTTTTTATGCCTCAGCACCAAAAAAGTTTATCATTTTGATGCTGCAAAGTGTTTCCAGAAAATTCCTAAAAACTATTTCTGATCAACAATGCACCATTTGTACATCATCGACTCTGTATCGATTTTGTCTATATCAACCAGTTTCCATACAATTTCATGCACTAATGTTTTAGCAGGCTCCGTTAAATTTGTGTTCTACTTAATATGCATATAAAGTAATTATATTGTGATCCACGATTGTTGTTGAGAGTGCATACGTGCAGTAGATCTCCGATTATCTGGCATAATGACCAGTTGCTTTTGCACAATTAATCTAATAATATTGAACAATTTTCAATATTATCAGATGAACAATCAAGAATAGCTTGAATTGGTCTTTCCGACATTCCCCCCAAAATTTAAAAGTCACATTCGAAGGATTTCACTTATGAGTGGAATTTAGACGTGCAGCTTATAAGGGGCTTTGTTTCGTTCGAATGAATAAAAAGTCTAGTTCAGGGAAACGGATTGATCGAAGCCCAGAAAATCGGAGTTATACTGCATTTATTATTTTTCTAACGGAAATGTGGATTTATTCGTTGTTTATCGCAGGGAGGATCAGACATAAGTGGCGGAGGAGGAAGCGATCACGAATAGCAAGATTTCATCCCGACCGCCGATCCCAAAAAAATCAGCCGGAAGATTCATTTCTGCGCATTTTAATCCATAAATGCGAACGTGATCACCTTAATTGTGAGCTGCTCGCCCCGGGATGCTTGAATTCTTCAATTTTTATTTTGTTAAAACTCAAAGACTTTCGGCCGCGTTCCTTTGCATCACTTTCGTCGTGCGGTAAAACAGTCTCTGTCGGAGAATGTGACTTTCATCGACGATTTTCCTTTTTTCTGCCAGGTCTTATGCTTGAGATTTACTGTATAATGGAGATCATTCCGCATTCCGCGGTTTCGAAGCTCGTAATAAAGCACGTCTTTCTCAATTGGGGCGAAGCTTTCAAGAAACGTCAACAAGTATTTCTTTCCGTTTCTTAGTGAGAAATATTATGTAATGTTTCTGTCAACAGAACGATATTTAATTTTTTCTGGCTTATACAGGTGGACTCTCTCTACAGCAAAATTTACGGGTCCTTAGAAAATTCCTTGTGGAGAGAATTTAACTGTAGAGAACCCCATATAATGTGGGGAGATAACCATATGGGACCAAAAACAATTTTTTATGCAGAGAAAATCGTTGTAACGAAGTTGGAAGAACCATAAAAAAATAATTGCAGGGAGAATTAAATTCGGGACAAGATTGTGGTTGTGAGAGTCCACCTGTATCACTTTCAAGACATAACATTGTTTGATTTTGGATGCCATGCACCATGTATAACTGATGCTTTTAGCTCACTTAAAAGACCTACTACTGCAGTTCATTTTTACAAGTTCCACTCAACATAATATGCTGCTTAACGCGTTTCAGACGCATTTTCATTCAATTCTTCCCCGTTAAACTATTTTAAAACGATTGAGCCATTTAGCTTCTTTCGAAGCTTGGGCGCATACGCACATGTTATGCGATATTTTTATATCATAAAAATATCGCATGTACCATCTGACAGTGTGCCTTAATCTCACTAAGACTAAGTCTGATTGAAGAGCTCTGACACAACAATACCCGTGGATTTATGTCAAACTTCGGGATACCTTATCGTGACGTAATGTCGCCATCCAGAAACAGACATTTATGATGACAATGCGAATGATGAAGAAATAAATAATGTAGAGAAATTACTGGGGAAATCATAAAATGTCCATCGCTGTGATGAAGGAGTTTTTAGCGTGGATTAACGTCGTTGAAAGTCGAAAGTAAGATTTACATCATATCATTCCAATAAATAGTTGCATGTGTGTCTGGATTTCCCCTATGCAATAATTTTCAAGATTACTACAAAGGCGAAAGAAAGGTACTGCGATTGATGCTTGGGTTTCGTGTCTAGCTATATGCGAGATTTTGTCAAATTTATGTCGAACAATTTTATCAATCTGCATTTTCCTGAGTTATTCGTCAATGTGCAAACACTTTTGGTTCGAATTTCATTCAAGATATGGCCACTGCGCAGTAATAAAAAACCATGCATGATTTACAGGTGCGACATACTGTAGGGAAGTATTTTCGAAAAAGGAGCATAGTCGACGAGAAATTCAATATCCCAGATTTATTGAGAATTCACATCATGAACGAGTCGAGAAATAATCTCGTTTATTTTCCACAGGCTCCTATATAGCAGAACGACGTCGTCTTATATTCCCTATACGAAGCAGAACAGGAACTGTGGAACAATTTCTTCGAACTTTTTTTTCTTCTCAAAGCGCGTGTATTGGATATCCGCCAATAACTTATTATCACATAACGTCGGTTAAACGATGGGCTGATAAGCCCTTGATACCGATTACAATGCAATCCAAATCCAAACATTCATAAATCAGCGAAGAGCGCATGGAAAAACTCGGTAAAATGCTGCGGCTATATCCGGATATTCCGGGAAATCCTTGACGACATCTCGGTTGAGTAGTGCTCTTCTTTTTTCTGGGCGAAACCGAACTCCTTCAGCAAGCAGATCCTCAATTCTGCTGGTTCTATATATGCCGAGCGATGAAGACGATACCTCATCGGAAGGACGAAATCGGTTCGGGATTTTCGGGCATTCATTATAGTTGAGATGTCGCACCGCAAAAGCTTAACGCGCTCTTCAACGCGTCTTCATGACACGAGATACCATCAAATGTATCCATCCGTTCTCCAAAGCGACTGAGACAAGAATCTGCAGGCTGAATGCCGAAACGCAGCGTCGTAAGCTTCTCTATACACATTTTTGTCACCGGCTGCGAAAAAATGAAAAAAAAAAACGCATGCAAAAAAAAAAAAAGAAGCTGACGGACAGTCGTTTGGTTTGGCAATCCGAATGCCGAAATGCGCTGGCGACCCTTTCTTGTTCGGCTGGAAGAAAGAAAAAGTAACGACATTTTTTTATGGCACAATATATCATGAAGGTATTCGATGGATTCAAGTTCACGAATCCTGAAAAGTCCACAGCTTCTTTCGAGGAGAAAAGCGCAGTAAACATTTTAAGTCTAATTTACTCAAGTACCACGCGCAAATTTGTTTGTCTCAAAATCGAGAGAATAGGGGAGTGAGCGTCATATTTGATTCTGAGAAACTTTGGACCGATTTCAACAGAAAAACTTATTGTATTGTAAACCATTGAAAATTATTTGATGATTCACCATCAATTCATGTCTAAATTAAATGTGGGTGTTCTTATTTTTGTAATATTGCCACCTTAAAGTCACTAAAAGTGGGATGCGCACATTAATGGGGGACACAATTTTATAAAAAAAAAACATTTGACTGAAAAACCCATGTGCATGTCTTATTCGAGGTTGTGTGGTACTTGAGTAATTACGGTATTTGACCTTTTTAAACTGATTAATCTATCTTTTTTCAACCTTCTGAGTGACACATTCTTGAACTAAAGTATCCATCAGATCGCTGTGTGTTTTTTTAAAGGAAAAATTTATCGAAAGAAAAGCCAAAATTATGCAAAGTCAGGTTTATAATCTCAGTGATATTTTGGAAATCCATCTTTAGAGGCCAAATGATAATCCATTGCCAGAGTAATACAGCAAAACACTGTATATATACAGTATATATTGTACAAGAGTTACTTATGGAACCATGACCAAAAATCGTTGTAGACTAAATCGTCGACTCTGCCTGCACCAGACATTTATCTTGTGCACTTGAACTTGAGCAATGACTGCATTAAACATAGGAACCCCTGCGGTACTTAGGATTCCTAATTTCTTGCATTCAAAGATGCGACAAAAGTATTGAAAGTGTTGAGACAGATCGGAAACGAACCTTTGGCGGCGGCAAATGAGCTCAGACAGCGTCTTCAGTCACTGTGGGCAGCGCGGTGCCATTCCTCGCACCCACGGCGCGTTTCGGCGAGGAGCGGTGCTGCGTGAGTACCACCGAGGCGCCAGCGGTGGTGACCAGCGTCATGCGCTCGTCGCCCTCGGCGAGATTAGCGGACGGCGATGATTTCCCGACCGTATTGAAGTCATTCGTGGACGTGATGCTTTTCAGCCACAGCTGCTTTTGGCACAGGATCGCGTTTTGGTACGCCTGGCGATAGTGCTTGTTCATGACGCCGTAGATGATGGGATTCAAACAGGCTGACATGTAGATAAGCAGGTAGCCAACGATGTGCAGCCCTGGAAAGAAGTTCAAAGTCAATCTTCACTCGAGTCGCACTAAGACGGGCTCATTTCAAATTCCAATAGCAGAAGAATGGGAAAGCTGATGGGAGAGATTCAAAGCACTAAGATCCTTCGAAATTTTATCATCTGGATAAAATCGCTATGCGAGCTTCCAATAAGATTCCCTTAGATCGAACCTTCATTTTGAATGCTTTGTCAGTTTCTTATTGCGGAATGCAAATCTGACGTCTTGGTTGTATGGCTCCCAAAAAAAGAAAACATTGGAAATGAAATTAAGTCCAAGGCGATAAGCAAACAAATGAAAATAAAACCGACCACGACGTGCTTTCTCGATATTAGCATCTTCCGAAATAGTTGGCTAAAAATACCCGCCAAGCAAGGTCGAAACAATGTATTTTGAAGATAAAAATAAATGTGAAAACATGTCATCGATTTTAAGGACATAACAAATAAGTTAGATTGTGGCTAAAAGTTCTGAAGAATTGGGAGGAAACAACAGACGAGGTTTCTCCACAAATTTCAGCCTCTCGGCAGCCTTAAATTGCGTATTTTCAAAATTAGGAAAGTGGATCCGAATTTTCTAGCTCACCCATATAGGAATATAATCGAAAAAAAATCTCGCGAAGTTTTCGAATGAAAATAATTTAAGGCCTACGAAACCTAATGTTGAAGGCACCACTGTTTCCGAAAACATATTCTTGCAATAGGTTCATGCTGGATTCAGGTATCAAGTAGGTACAACTGATTCGAAATAATTTTCTCTTTACTTTGTGGGAAGGTTTTTTCTAGAGCACCTACCATAGAATTCCTTGCCCCCACTGTTTGCTCACTTCACTAAATATACTGTAATAACAATGAATGCATGGACAGAAAGTTTTTTTTTCTGCTTTTCAGCATGTACAAAGTTCAATCAACATTCCCACATCCAAACCCGCTCTCCACCCAACCCAACTCCATTCAAACACATTCAATCACTTCAAATTGGGAAACACAGAAAAAAAGCTGCAGATGGATACCAAAATAAAAGAAAATACATTCCACAATCTACAAGTGCACAACTGATGCGTATGCGTACACCCCCTTCTTTCCCTAACATTGATAACAAAATATCAATAACAAGAAATCCAGCATAATCCAGAATTATAGCAATTGCAGCAGTTGCTGAACCCGATTTAAAGCACAAGGTCTTCCAGATGAGGTTTAAAAAATTAACTCTCTAAAAAATTTAGAGAGAATCTTTGATGAGAAATCATATAACGCCAACAGTTTTTTTGATCCTCTATGATTTCAGAACGGGTTCTTCATTGAATTCCAAGTTCTTTGATACAAATAAAGTATAGTGGCACAAGAACTACAAGTTCAAAATCTATGTTTCGTCGTTTTTGAAGAGATGTAGAACAAGCTATCATTGCTGAACATCTCAGAAAAATATCACGCGCTGAAAGTCGTCAAGGGGAAAACGAACAGCTGGGAAAATGCTGACGAAAAAAATTTCTCTTTACTTTGTGGGAAGGTTTTTTCTAGAGCACCTACCATAGAATTCCTTGCCCCCACTGTTTGCTCACTTCACTAAATATACTGTAATAACAATGAATGCATGGACAGAAAGTTTTTTTTTCTGCTTTTCAGCATTCGCAAAGTTCAATCAACATTCCCACATCCAAACCCGCTCTCCACCCAACCCAAATCCATTCAAACACATTCAATCACTTCAGATTGGGAAACACAGAAAAAAAGCTGCAGATGGATACCAAAATAAAAGAAAATACATTCCACAATCTACAAGTGCACAACTGATGCGTATGCGTACACCCCCTTCTTTCCCTGACATTGATAACAAAATATCAATAACAAGAAATCCAGCATAAGCCAGAATTATAGCAATTGCAGCAGTTGCTGAACCAGATTTAAAGCACAAGGTCTTCCAGATGAGATTTAGTTGAATCAAAAATTTAGAGAGAATCTTTGATGAGAAATCATATAACGCCAACAGTTTTTCTTGATCCTCTATGATTTCAGAAAGGCTTCTTCATTGAATTCCAAGAGCTTTGATACAAATAAAGTATAGTGGCACGAGAACTCCAAGTTCAAAATCTATGTTTCGTCGTTTTTGAAGAGATGTAGAACAAGCTATCATTGCTGAACATCTCAGAAAAATATCACGCGCTGAAAGTCGTCAAGGGGAAAACGAACAGCTGGGAAAATGCTGAAGTACGAGCTTCAGAGATGAGAAGAGGATTCAAATTACATGTCAAGCAGGCTCAAAATATGAGCAAGTAGACGTTCAACATCTTCCGCGTTATACAGAAGTGGCTCAGGTTTCGGTAATCATTCCCAGACATTGAATTTCCTTCTTGTGCGACATCTTTTCTGAGAACATCTGGAGTGGGTTTTGAACGGCATGGAAATCAAGCCGGGTCAGCCTTATTCAGATTTAGTCAACGCCGAAATTTGCATGAATAATTAGGCTTAAAAAATAATCTTCGTCTGCGAGATTATGATTGAATGCATACGCTTTCTAAATATTAAAAGGGCTCGATGGAATTTTCCTGGCGAGAACCTGAAATATGCGGCGGAGTTGCATGTAAGAAAGCCGTAATCTTACGCAGAGCAGAACTTGTGCCCTCGGAATCTTATTTTTCAATATTTTTTTCCCTTCTGCAATGTACCTGAATATTTTCCAATCATCTCTCTCTCTCCCTTTTAAAGATGTTGCCTTTGGTTCACAGAATATTCTTAGTGTCACCAGTTCCAACCGGGCGACATTTTCTGGCGAAGCGCATTCAATTTAGCGAGATGCAATGACAGCAAATCCTCAGAGGCTCCTTAAACGGTAAAAGAGTACTCTTTTCAGCTAGATGGAGGCATTTAATTTTTTATACCCCGAAAAAGCTGCTTCTGCCACAAAGGCCCTTCATTGTAAATGCATTACGTCAAATGTAGCAGGTACTTTTGATATTTATGCTTAAAGCTGAGCACCCGTTCCCTCTACACATTGATGGAAGCTATATTGTGAAGCTTGAATTTATACTCCTTTTTAAACGAGATAGAGTGACATTTTCTTGCAAAGATGCAAGGTAAGGTCAAATATTCCTAATTAAATCAACGAAATTAATACAGTATGCATTTTCACGTATAGAACCTTATGTCGGGATTCTGGTTCTTTGTTCGTATGACAGCTCTCCAGCATGAAATACATTATCATATTTTCCCAAGAATCACAGGTCTCAGATAATGTTTTTTTTTCCAAATAATGCACGTAATTCCGTAAGAGGGAAATTTTAATTAGTGTACCGAAACCAAAAATGTAATGCAAATGAATGATCAGAAGCTGACATTAGTCTCTAGTTCATCCAATTCCAGTGGAACTTACTGTAATTGGTCAACAATGTTCCCTAAAGTCAAGAAAATTGAAACTCAGTGTGATCACTGCACTCTTTCCGATTAAATTTTTGCTGAAACCCACATTGACCTCAAATCAGGTATTGAAAAAATAGGTTTCAGTACAAGGTTATAGTTTAAAACCTTCTAAGCACCGAGTTTGCTCGCGAAAATATTCAAAAGTTTTCAAAACCGCCATAATAGGAATAAAAAGTGTTTATGCCCATAAAGGTGTTCAAGGTAGCAAGGCTTGACAAATCAGCTCCAACACCCTAATTATTTTAAAGAACTATTTTCCGGCTAAAAGTTTTAATACTGTGTCACCAATCGAACAATTGAACGAAGGCTTATTGCTTTAGGGCTAACAAAGCTCATGGATTCACCCAAATGAATTTAAATCTTGGCGATTGGTTATAAATGCATCAAATATTCCTGCGGTACCAGGAAAGCTGGTTTCCCAGCTTATTTTGGAACTCACATGCAGTATATGTAAGCGTCGATGTGACTCACCCGGAAAGTGCACCCTCGGGTCCAAGACTTTGACGATCGTGATTGGCAGATAGCACAACACGTAAGCCAAAAAAATGGCAAGCACCATCTTGGTGATGCGCCATTCGTTGGTCTTGAGTCGTCGGCTTTCGCGAGCCGACTCGGACTTTTTGCGCATTCGGGCCCGCTGCTTCGGCAGCTGCCGCAACCCGTCGTCTTTGGCACCCGAATCCCGCTTGTTGTTGGGGTTCTCTTCCGGCATCCGGCTAGTGGACGGACCTAGTCTTTGCTCCTCTTCCGGAGGCTTGGACGCCGGGTTCGGCTTGGGTTTTGCCTGCAGCACTTCGTCTTCTTTCCGACCCGGCTTCTCTTGAAGTCGCAGGGATCTGTTTGATCGCAAGCTCACTTCCGATCTGCTAAAAATTCCCCGAAGCGACGAGCGAAAGAAAAAAAACCGGGACGGATAAAAAGATATCTTAAATTTGCGTGATTTTGACAAATACGTTTAAGAACGGGATTTCAAATTTTAAGCAGTCATATTCGAAAGAAGAACTACGTTTTAAGCCGCAGGATGAGTTTAAATTATTGCTGGGTAAAATGTGATCAACGAAAGCATGAGAATTAAGTGCTCAGTAATGTACAGTAATTTTGATGTGGATTCTATTCAAATGTCAGAAACGAAGCCCGTCTGAATAGATATTCCAGGAAAAATATTTTCCTGTGGAGTAGCAGGACTTCTGTGTTCCCCTAGGCTCTTGAAAGTGGTAGTGAAAATCCAGTATAAAGAACAATTAAAAAAAAGATATTGCCAACTTTGAGTCGAGTTCAGAAGAAGATCCTATACAGCCGTGAAAAAATTTCTACGTGAAAAAGGTTCCTCTTATTGAATACAAGGAAACAATACATATTTTATGCGATTATTCAGAAGATCTGCATCCTGTTTTTGGCAGAGAAAGTAGAGGGATGGACTCACGTAGGCAAGAGAAAAGAGAAAAAATTGGAAACCCAGGTACTGTCATAACTCGCATAAAACAGCAAAACAATTTTGTCAGTCAGTGACATTTCATGACAATTCAAATATTACAAAGGCTACATGGACCTAGTAAAAAATACAAGGAATATTGAAATGAACAAACAGAACATCATGAAAAAATCTCTCGATTAATTTTTTTTGGCTGCAGCATTTTTCTCAGCGCATTTTTCTTCCCAGAATTATTATTTTTCCGCTCGTACGGTCTCATTTATAGACCTCTTGCTTCAGTAAATATGAGACCAATAATCGTTTAAATTCAGTCCCGTGCCTCATTTCATCCGTTATTCGACAATAAATCTGAGCCGGTGGAATTCCGAGGAAAACAACGAGAATTCCACCGGAATGATGGGTGCTGAAATTTATGATTTCGAATCCGGTCAGCAATTTTCGCGTGGCATGACTGCATAAAACGAGCTTCACGATCAATGATCACAAGTTCGTAAAAGTTGCCGGCATATTATCAAAAGCGAACGTCGGAGCAGTGAAATGGCATAGAAAGTTTAAAGTTTGGTTTTTGGGACAATGTGCTTCTAATTTTGATTGAGCCACTGATACACTTTCGCGCGGAACATTAAACCGCGTTTCCGGGTCGATAATTTCCGAGGCCCGAGAAAAAATTCTGAAAAAGTTACACGGAAAGTTGTAAAAGTTTTGTATAGGCGTCAACGACCTGCTAAGGATGAGAAATGCCGGAACATTTTATAGCCAACTGTGCCACGACCTGCTCATCGATCTGGTCAATTGAAAAAGTTCACGACACAGTTTATGATTGCCTTAATATTGGATCATTAGGCGTAAAAGAAAAACTTTGAATTAGTTATACTTTTAGATATGAAAGCATTTAAATAAATTTTTGGACTTCCAATGGTTCCTTCGATCTTCCGCTTAGTCTAATTTATGAGAAAGATGGTTCAAAGGTTTTGTAAGTAATTCGTATTGAGATTCTTTGGGTACCCACAATTCGCAAGCTCCCGAAAACACCGATCAGATAAAAAACAATACCTGAAATAAGCCCGAATTCATTTGATATTCATTTCCAAAATGCAGTCATGACTTTGACGAATTTTTGTTTACATGTTTAATTTTTAAGGAAATTTGTCATGCGGCACAAAAAAAATTACTAAAACTGGCGTTTCGGCCCTTAAACCGTGGTTGTCGATAAATTTACTTTATTTTAAAATGTTTTTGAACGATTGTCCTGGCATGGAAATGGGACACTAGGATTCCTTATTCCTCAAAATTGTGAAATGCGCATTCAACCCTATCTGGGTGAGGAAATATTTAGAAGTTATCCGGAAATGATTGGCAATTAATCCATGAAGATTACTTTCAACTCACTCCCAACTCGTTCAACCAAGGCTCAGATAGTGAACGACAAAACTTGTGAACTAACCATAGTATAGTCTCCCAGAAAAAAAAAATACTGCACACTGAATCATGTTTTAGAGTTCTGAAAAGGTATTATTACCTTCGTACGAGCCAGAATATCCTGGTGTAGCAGTACACGATCACGACACACGGAACCAGGAATCCAACAACGAACAAAGCTTCCTTGGAAGTTCTCCCATTTACAGCGACGATGGTGCACGTTCTGAGTGTGGGATCGTATCCAAAGCGGCCTGAAACACCAGAGGTTTTCACAGGTCAAGAAAACGGTTCGTCGAAAGCATGCGAGCCAAAAATTGATTTGCAGAAATGCATTCGAGAGAAACAGAGGGACTTTCAAACACAGCAGCGGAGTTTGCAGCCTGCCGAATAACACGAAACACGTCTCGCATCTTTCATGGTTTAACGAACTGGGCACACACACCGTACAGGGTGATTTAAAAGCAGCAAAACTACGTAGGAAATAACTGTGAGGTTCTCGCCAAGAATCCGAAACGAGTATTTTGTTTCTACGGACATAGCAAGTATTTTTTTTCTTGTCGGACCTCTTGCATGCGGTGGTAAGTTTGATGTACATTTTGGCCAGAAACAACGGAAACATGTCAGAAGGGTTTTCCTGATTTGGAATTCGTTTTCCACCGAATTTAACATTTCTTAAAATAGCCTCTTTCCGACGTCTGTTCAAAGTCGACAAAAAATATTTCAGACAGGAAGAGATACGACGGGTAAAGATTCAGCTTCTGTTTACAAATTATTATTATTTTTAACGTTTGATCGAAACCCAAAAAAAAACACTCACCATTTACGCAATTTGCTTTAGTACGACATACATTTTAAAACGCTCCCTGATTTTTCCTCTCTGTATCAAAAATAAAGCATTAATTCGCAGGCAAATCTGAGATGAATTTCTAGAAGCTGAAGAATTTTCTAGAAACCGTATTTTTCAGGATAAAGCGAAAATATTTTGCATGTCAACATAGCTCCTAAAGCAAAATTAGTTACAATAATAAACTGAAAACAACAAATAGTTTTTTTTCCTTTCAAGCACAAATATTCGTCTTCAAAGCAATGTTATGAGCACCAAATATCAAGAAACTCTCCTACGATAACTTTGCCGTACTTTTCCTCGGAAAACAGTTTTGAATTGTCAATAATCTGTACTTGATTCCTATCATGCTTTAAATTGGTGGATTTCCTCCCATGGGTTGAAATTTCATGATGATTTAACATCTCGGAAAGCTGCAGTAAAAAGAGCTCAATCTCGGACAACCGTTGCACGATTCTTTCTCAAGCTTCAAATAAAATCATCAGTTTTCCGTACTTAGTTCCGATCACGCTTGAAGAAATGCTCTGAGGGATGAAGATGGTACAGTACTCGAAACTGAACGAGATTTTCAATAATTTAAATGAATCCGTAAATTACCCGACCACACTATAAAGCAACATTTTGCATGCAATCCTAGACGCACCCAGATTTTGCAGCGACACAAATTCGAGAAATTCGCGTCTCAGAATCACATAAACACGGCGTTTCTGATTATTCCAGCGAACAGACGTTCCTCACATTGCCACCTCGTATAACACGGAGTACGCTCGCAATGCCGGCAGTGAGCGATGCGGCGTCTGGGTAATCAAGGAAAATGAATCCAATTAAGAGCCCCATTCATCAGCAAACATCCCACGGGTACAGTGCTCTTGGGCCAGACGTGAGTCCCCGGGGAATGTTCTATGTCCTAGTCCTGCAAACATGCCCGTCGGAGAAACCATGCTGTGGTACTGAAAATCCTATATATGGGTGATCCGAAGCTAAGGGCCCTCTACTTGAACTCCCACACGATTCTCCGAACCCATAACGTCTGAGAAATTTAAAAAAGGTATGCTTTTGATCGTTCGATCAAATATTTTGTGCGACGATCGTCTGTATTTGTTCTAGTTCCGCCTGGTGATTTCAGATCATATCGAACGTGTTTCGATCCACATATTAATTCAAGGATTTGCCGTATTTACGCAACCATGGATGGTAAGGCGATGCATGGTTTTTTTGTGCCCCAGAGATGAAAGCAATTTTGCGGAAAAATTACAAGACGCAATTTTCAGCACAAAGAATTTCTTCAGAACCAAATGAGCTTGTGGTTGATGCTTCTGTTGCCAGCCTAATCTCATCGAACACTTCAAACCAAATCCCTACCTTTGAATTGAACCGAAAATGGTTGTCCATCTATTTTAGACGATTTTAATCGTAATTATGGTGGGTCAGAAGCAATCACGACTATCTCCTGCCAATCTAAGGCGCCATCAAATCCGGGTTCCATTAGATAGAAGACTTATTGGACAGTTGGACGCACATTGATTAAAAAATATTTTTTGAGAACATTTGCGAATCAATCAACTGTCGTAAATTCGATCATCCCAAGTAAAGGCCGTCTGTGTTCCGCAGGAAAAGCATATCATAACATAATGAAGTATATTATTCAGAAAAAAGGATGGCCTCGTTTGATGGTAGAATATTTAGTTATCCGCGCAAATAAGTTTGTCTTATTTTCTGATAAAAATAAAAAAGATCTCGAATGTCTCCAAGGCGTTTCTGTCCTCGAATTTCTTAGCTGTTCTTTTTCTTTATAAATTACTCAGTGAGACTTCTCATAGTCTTCGAGTGAATTTGATGGTTAACAGACCTTTTGCCCCAGAGAACTGCTCCAAGACTTGTTCGTAAGAACATTTCTTTATTTATTCACGCTGCGAAAATCACTGAAGCACAATTAAGAATTGGAAGGATATTTTTAGATCTTCACTAAATATTGAATGATTTCAATCAGCTAAAAGAAGCATTCCTCAATAAATAGAGGCGTGGGCGTGAGTCTGCGGTTCTCGGGAAGCTTCATGTGAAGCCCCCAAGGCGTCGGTCAATGCCACGCAGAAGACAGCGCTTTGAAGATCAGACACCGTTTACTCCTGCATAGGCAAGAAGACATCCTGACGCTTAGGGTCCAGCAGACCCAAGCTGCCTGGCTGTTGCCTTCACTTAGCAACCCCCTACTTTTCTGGCGTTGGGATTCCGGACGACTTGCTTAATGCCTGAGGTTACCCCTATTTCGGCGAAGAAATGAGAAAAAAATAGGAAAAATAAAACCGCCTTCGTGATCTAATCCTCGTCACAGCGAAGCATGAGACGTCAATTATCTATCCGTTCGTTTCTCTCGCCTCTAACAACAGCGTCGGTGAGAGAAAATTAAATAAAAAGGCTTCGAGTTATTGTTAGCGGCACGGTGACAGAAACATGCCACTGTGGTGGCAACGAGACTTTAGTCATCTGAGAACCCCAAAAAAAATTTCACGATTCTGACGGATTATTATCACATAATACATGGTTGGCTAAAAAAACGCAAGCTTTCGGAGCTTGAATCTTGAAGCGATCACGTTGGGCTGAGCTTTTATAGGAGAAACAGCAGCATCAGCGCAAAAATCGACTGGGCAATCAGTTGAAGCCATCAAAAATAGAACAAAGCTTTCAACATTTCGTGATTCCTGACATTTTAAAGATTGACTAGCGTTCTTTAATTAGCTCTTTGGTAAATCATCAAAGAGAATTTCTTAACAGGGTCTCCCGTGCGTGGTGGCTTCAAAGAGCTTCGGTGATTTATCCGTGGATTGGGCGCAGGGCATAGAAGTATATACTTCGTATACCATTTCCAAATGTTTCATACTTCAGCGATTATCGCCCCAAAATGTATCCTTCCATTGATTTTAAATGATGACAAGCACCATAGTCGATGATCAACTTAAAACACGATAGATATTTATTTTAGGGCAATTAAAACACCAGCTGGGATGTCCCGCGAAAAATCCCGGTCTCGGACAACGACCAGCAGAAGCCTTCTATTCTTTCATCATTTTTCTATTTTCTAGAAAGCTTTGTTCCAATATCAAAAATATGCTTGCCAGAAGGCTTGAATTCCAGGCATCATGCACCAAAATACTAATTGCCATCAAAAACGCCCAAAAAGCCTCTGAATTTCGGAATATTTGAATTCCGGGATAATAAAATGAGATACAGTACATTATTATGAAAAAAATAAAGCTCACAAACGTTGGGAAAAACGGAAAAAGGAGCTGCATTCGATTTTGACTCCCGTTTTGTCTCCAAAATCACATCAAGGAATTGAGATTTCCCAAAAATTGCTATAAAAATAAGAAGTTTAGATGGCCAAGTGGGGAGTGCCACTTCCTTCAGTTTTGTCCGTTTCATTTTTGAAAAATTTCGTACGCTTCCACGATGTAGAAAATATTTTGAAAAAAAATCGAGAAGTTTGTTACTTGTGATAACGACTTTAATTACTGGTGGCCATGATGGCAACCGTAGCCTCAGACGTCGTCGTTGTATTAAAGTCCGCGACGAATTTGATTTTCGGGGTAAAAAACAGCGATGACGCTCTAATCGGCAGTTTCTCCGAAAAACAAAAACGGCTCCAGAAAACGTGGATATACTCCTAAGTTGTTGTCAGTACTATTTCCAGACGAGGTGTACCGAGTCTCTTTTTTTTTTAGATGGTGACGCGTATCTCTTGGCACCGGGAGCGCATCTACCGAGTATTTTTCCGAGGAACCATCTGACATCTTCCCGGTTGTTGAGCGGCACACAAGCAGGGCTTCCTGAGAAGCTCGTTTTATCAAATTGTCAAGTTCAAGGTCACTGGAAAGCGAAATAAAAAACCAAAAACCCTCGGAGCTCATTGAAATATGCTCATGCTTTCTCAACGACGCGGATACTGTACTATGTACCAAAATACCGTGTTCCCGAAAATAATCCCTCGTCTCCAGTAATATGCGGCCAAAAATATCCCAGAATAAGTCGCAAAAAACCGTTTTTCGGTGAAATCGCTCTAGATCTTCGAGTACAGCTCACAATACATTCTCAGAAGTGCAGAAAACACTCCAGAGTACATTAGATCGACGAAAAAAATCGGGAAAATGATTACATTTTGGCTCTGTGAAGCCTAGACCGTCAACAATTCAAAATATTTTGCCTCCTTTGAAGTTTTTATCTTCAAATCACAACTGGACGATATTAGCTCAGGGCTTATACAGTACAGTGAATCAAAAGGTCCCAAAGGGATTCAAGGGTACAGTACTCATCCTTCTAGAATGTCTTCCACAAAATAAAACTCAGAACTAAAGAACATTTTTCAAAAGAAGGAATCAAGATTCAGTGTGTGTAAAGATTTTTCAAAAAGATGCGTAGGTGATTACGTTAGAAGTATAGAATTTCCCATATAAAACTTCCTTTTTACAGAACTCTTTTTTGACAATAACCTCCAACTGGTTGCGGGAGATTTATTTTCTTACAAGAAATATTACTGTAAAGAGGGAGATTTAATATTTGCCCGCAATATCTCATCTTGCAGGGAAATGTGTGGGAAAACCGGAAACCCTGAGTCAGGCCTATTACCAACGTGAAAGAAAACAAGGAAATGCTTTTGATATTAAATGGATCCATGGCTTCCACCAACTCAATTTCACAAATTGTGACATAATCCGCATTATTTTCGGATTATCAGAAGATGAATGAACATCGAAACGAAGACTTCCGCCGAGTTTTTCCTCGCTCGCGTGAAAAACGAGGAACCGAAGATCACCCGCGGGTTTCCCACGCGAAATTCCATCGAGCTTCCGAAGTTGAACCATGGAAACTGCTGCGAAAATTCCGAGAAGTGAAATCTCGCGAAAGGGAACACGGAAATTAGGAGCAAACTTTGTTCCTACGTATAGGAAGCGTTTCCAGCTACTCACCCCAGACTCCGAGGATCGTCGGTAGGTTCATAGAAACGGAGAAGAGCCAGATGAATGCGATAGTGAGGACAATGTTGCACTTGGTGTAGATCCGCTCGTACGAGTGGCTGTGTGGCTAGTACTACATAGACTTCCTTCTTTGTGCCCTTTGGTACTTTTCGCCTTGTAATGCGTAAAAGCGCCTATTCATTCTCAACGAGCCCCCCAAAGAGCCCGTTCGCCTTTTATGGGAATCGATGCCTTGCTTAAATCCGAGGGACTTTCTATTTGGGTTAACGCCTTGGTGGTTAAACGTGTTCTCGCCCGAATGTCCGAGACCTTTTTTCCCAATGCGGGGTTCAGGGTTGCGAGGAACTTGAAATGATCATCTGCTCCCCATGTCAGCACTCATAGGCCACTTACATACAGGTTTAAGATGCATTGCTGTTAGAAATTGCTTCTTGCGAACACCTTCTGCCGAAAAAAGCTTAAAATTTCTCCAATTTAGAGCTGTGGGATTTTTAAAACTGAACTTACCTGTTATATTTTTATAGCTGGTTCAGAAGAGGCTTTTAATATTATTTTTCATGAAATGGGCATTTTTTCATGCTTGTTGCAGTTTGGAAATTGTAATCAGAAGATGCATGAGTGGACAAAAAAAGCATAAATGTCTCTTCTCTTCCAGATATCACCACATTTCAGTCACATAAAAAAGCTTGAAAATGCAGACTTGTGCATTCATCACAGGCGAACAAATGTTTCCACTTTCGAAATATTCTAGTAAATTTTACTCGGTCATAAGGGACAATTTTCAGTTTTTGTTTAGTTCTATTTATTGAGATGTTGAAGCTCTGAATCTAGACCATTTCTACTTGGAATTTTTGAAAAATTCTCCATAACGGCATTTTACAACCGAATTTTACAGTTGATGTGGTTAAAGGATAATTAAAATTTTGTGAGGACAACCAGACCTTCCTGTCTAATCAACCAGACGTAAAAAGATTAGTTCTTATAATGCTCATGCTTTCTGGTTTTCTGTAGTTTCTCGGGGGATTTCTTCATTGACTTACATGAAATAATTTAGTAATTTTTACTAATCATTGATTATCGTCCTCACTTCTGTGCAGCTTATCCCCTCTTCTCATATCACACCTAATATAGCTTTAGGGTATTTCCCAGACAAAGAAGAAATTGAATTTTCTTCAAGGTGCTTCTTCTTGGGTCCGCCTCACTGAACTTGAAAAGTTTCGAGTATGTTTGATGTCACCACAACCTTCATCTATGGTTACATAAGAGCTTCAACTGAATTTTGTGGTATAACGTCACATAGAAACAGGGGGAATTTCTCCTTTTCTAGAGTGGGAAAAGCAGAGAAAGTGGCTGGGATTTTCGTAATTATTCTAAAGTTACAGGTACCAAAAACTCGAAGCATCGAGACGAGGGACTCGTATGCGTCTTCAACGGCAAAGATTGCATTGAAGGGGCTAGAAAACGAGATTATGGAACAGTTAACTCGGCTGGTTCCTTCGAGCCTTCCTTGAATTTCCATGATCGAACCCTTTTCCCTTCCGCGGGGAAGGAATTCCATCGGGGGTTCCTTCGGGGGGTTCTCGTGTCGGTTCGAATCATCAGATTTCAAAGGAAATCAGTTCGAAACGTCAGAACCGGATTTGACGGGGATCCTACGTGACTTATCCGGTTGCACTTCAAAGATCTCCTTCCCAGCTTTTTTCTCCTCTTGGAAAATCTCCACGATTTCCTGGAGGTCTTTTGCCCATTTTTCCCTCATGGAACAAATTGTCAGGATTTACTGCATGTTTGTCCACTTTCACTTGGTTCATACGTTTTGCGATTGACTCCGGATAGTGCAACACAAAATTTAGAATTTGAATACAGTACAACATTTTCAGTCAACTTCAGTTTATGCTCAATGTCGTTTCAACTGCCTGTCATGAATTTTTTAAACTGTTGAAACCGTCAACTGGCGTAATGCTTAATTTTGTTGTTATATTTTACGCGGAATCATGCAAGCCATTTTGAAATAAATACCAGGAATTGAATCAAAATTTTTTATTTGTCAATTATTATTTTCGTTTTCTGCCCTTAGAAAGTGAATTTACCATCAACTCGTTGAAATTTTCTGGAATTTTTTGATTCTAGGATCCTTACTAAAAGATTTTCTAGGGAAAAAACGTGAACAGTATCATTATCACATGGATTTATGACGCGAGTCATTATTCCGAAAAAAAATTTCCTTCAGTTTGAAATGTTCAGAAGCATTTTGACCACACGAAAGTCATGTACTGTAATTTTAGTATGTAAAACCATGTATCTCAAGAATATGTGATGAACTTTCTGCTCTAACGTCTCTCTTTTACAGCCCGTGAGGCCAAAAATAGGACCAGAGAATCATTAATTCGAGATTTAACATTGAAATACTGTACTCTGTAAAGATAAAACGCATGCACAATCACATTAATTCGAATAATGCGAGGTCGAAGGACATCACACGGGACTGCCCTTTTACTTTTAATGCAGGCCTTCAGACGTTTAAGAGCATGCACTAATGGAAGAGAAGCTTAAAAAAAACTAAATTCCTAAAAAAAACTTCAAATTGAAAATTACAACGCAACACACGGACTGATACGAGAAGCTGATCACGTAAAATTAATGAATCGCAGGACCTCTTCCGTAGAATGTATTTTTTGAAATAGACTTGATTTTTAGATTTTTTGGCTGTATATTGATAATACAATATGTTTATTTGATTAGGTGGGTTCTTCGCAAAGAACAAAGCAGTTTTTAAATTTATTTGATTTCTGGAAAGAAGCTGCATCCATCTAAGACTTAACTCCCTGAAGTCGAATCCCTTGTCCACTCAAGCATATTCTATCACATTCCCAAGTTCTTTTCAGGCCAATGAAAGCATCGCTGCACTCAAAGGCAAGCCAATAAATATTCATCAGCGAAATTGATAAAAATCGGGAAACGACTGCTAATGCAATATCGATGCTGCATTATCAAAGAACGGAAACGGATTCAGTCAGAATAGGCACTCGAAACAAACAAGATTTACTCTACGGTCAGCAGGAACAGTTTTCTCTTTAACGTGGCAGTAAAAATACACGCAACTGCTCGTAAAAAAAAATATGCAAATGCTGTATATTACATCGACGACATTCTTTGTGATCCCGGAGTGCTGCATGTAGATTGCATTACGGACACGAAACAGGGAAAGAGCATCTCATGAAAGAATTACGATGCTCCAAGAAACGAATGCATAAGTTAATCGTGGTCCGTCGCGGAGAGAAAGCAATTACCAGACCAAATTTTGCGGAGTCCCACTCATGGATAATTGCGTGAATGCGATTTTAGAACAACCTGAACAGTTCACTTGCCTGTTATACAAAAATGAAAAAAATGCAAAAGGGGCTGCAATTCATGTCAATTACTCCAGTCCGGGAGAAAAAAGCAACCTGGAAAGCGGAATATTAGCGGGAAGAAAATAAAACCAGACAAGTCTGACAGATGGGCCTGAATTTTTCCTTCTAGCCTAGAATTTTTTGAACAACGTTTTCCAGACGCCCCCACACTTTTTTTTTTATCATTTAATTCATTGTACTGACAGGATACCTTATAGTAAATGTGAGAAATTCTCGATTCGAATACGTCGAGCAGTCGCGATAAAAGCTTTTATGACACCAGCGGTTTCGTGAATGCTCTCACTCTATTTTTCCCTCGCCGACATTTTGAAAATTGCAAGGCTATATGTATGCTGAAATCGGAATGAGACTGCAGAAAAACGACCAGCATTGAGCCCTTCGAAGAATATATTCTGCATGGGCCTTTCCCACTTGAAAGATAAGCTGGCTGGTTTATTCTACCACCATATACATTCATGTTCATCGATGAGGTACGTAAAATAGCACAATAGTGTAAAGCCTTTTTTTAGACTTGATGGTAGCCTAGATCTCTGAAAAACTGCTTTTTGTAGGGGAACATGATTTCTTTTAGAGAAAGTTCAAGAAATATTGGTTGAGTGCATAACAGTTTTTTCTAGTTTTGCCTCACAAAAAACTGTGGAACTCAGAAAATTGCCCAGTAAATTAAACTTCCATGAATGATGCATCTTGTGCATTTCAGATTCCGTAAAATTCTGATTACGTGGTAATGCTGTTAAAAATTTATTATCATGTAAATACGAAAACATATAAATAGATATTTGTGCATACGCACATCGTGTCAAGTTGTATGGAAGTCAAGAATAGGGTTAAAAATCTCAGAAACTGGGTGGAATTCTGAATCATCCATCCTTATCAAATTAGGTGAATGAAAAATATGTTAGCATACATTTATTTGAAGATTCCCCAACATACGACATGATAATAACCAACTTTTATTTAGTCTTTCACACAGTCATTTTTTATCACTGTTTATTCAAGAAACGATTATTGGTTTAGAATTGAAAATTTTGCTGCGTTGCTCGAAATCTCTCATCATTCGACGACTAGTTAAGAATTGTAATTCATCTCAATCAATTGCTGTCTGGCCAATGCGAAATTGACATTAATTTCTCAAAGCGTCTTCGGGGGTTTTCAGACAGTTCCCAGAAATTCTCCGAATATTTTTTTTGACAACTGAGGATTTCTGAGTGGCTCAAAAGTGTTTGGTCGCATTACAGGAAAATTTACATGACTTTTTCTCACGCAGTTGAAGGCAAAATCTCGCTGTGTTGTACGCAGGACATCAGCGTTCGCAACTGACCCCTTCGTCTATTTCTCTCTCTTAGAAAGAACTATACTTCGTTTTTGAAGATGGAAAAATGTGTCGGTCGATCACCTCGAACCAAGACACTAACAAGCATTGTCCCGCTCGACGAATTTTCCTCTTTTATTTTCAAGATACACGCGTCTTGTTCGAATACACTCCGCAAATCGTGTCTCGACTCGCCTCGGATATGAATAGCTGCATCGCATTCCACATGATCTTTTGTTTCTTCTCAAGCATGCTGCCAAGAATTTTTTTTTTTTTTTGGAGGCGTGCAAGTGATGAAACCCTAGCTTTGATCCGAAATTGGGTTATAAAGGCACATACGTTTTCCTGAAGAATGCAAGCAAGCAAGCAAGCGAGACGCGAGAGGAACTCGTGTATGAGACTCATACCCAGAAAGTTTTCCATCACGGCCTGTTATTCTCACGGCTCTAATAGCGCTCCCTTATGGGTATGAAATTATCATCAGCGATGTTCGTGAGGAAAAGCGCAAAAAAACATGCAGGTGCAATGGACGGAAACAGGCCAGAGAGGTCGTCGAGGAAGCCCAATTAATGCATTCTCGTACATGCATGTTGTCTGAAGGGCATGCGACATTTTTCGTGATTCGTTCGCCGACGCATGACCCGGTTCCTTTTCCCGAAGGAAAGCGTTGGTTATTGACAAAGCAGTCGTGATTCGTGGTCCTTTTCCGGCTAAACGAGACACGTGGGCGGTTTGTGGCATCTGACATGGTGTTTCTTTTCCGAACATTAATTGGAGCTCACTCCGGGAACATTGGTTGAAACGAATCAAAGTGCATGCTTCTGACACTGGGCAGGTTACACAAGACCAGATTTTTATCAATCGTTCGACGATCAATGTCTGTGCTGGGTACTTGAAAAAATGACATTCTATGCTGCCTGTGCTTGCTCTACCTCGTAAATAATATCTTCGGGATAAAAAAAGCATCAAGCCTTCCTGTTCTAACCTTGAATTGAGAAGATAATTGTCCTCGTAACTTGATTCTGGATCTTATTCATTGATGTTGAATTTGGTTATGAATACATTTCTTGAAACACCTGCGGAGCCCCTGGGAAGTCCCAGAGGTACCTTCAAGATTTTCTGGAGCACAGGTTGATAAAATTTGCATGAAGAGTTCATCAATATTTTTGACCCAAGGAACGCTTCTTACGTCACATGGTAGAGCCCTTGAAAAAAGTTAATTTCTTCCTCGGGTTCCCGTTTTTCTCACCCGGCGTTGTAAATTAAAAATGATTTCTCAAAAATAGAAATTCCATATTTTTATAATTTTTTTTTAACTCGGACTTAGGGACGTTCGAGTCTTTAATTCTTGATGGAAAATTATTTTACCTTTTCTTCATTTCTATTATCACTGGAGCAGCCACGAAGCCTTCAATGATTACAGGTGGGTGAGAAGTGTTGAGTTGTTGATACCCCCGATTATCTGAATTGTATCAAGTAACATGTATTCATCTTTACCGGTATTTCCCCAAGCTGGAAATCTACCGTATTATCATCATGCAAAGTGACAGAAAATATGCGAACATACTTTTTGGATGAAAGCTTCTTATGATGAAGCATATTTCGGGCTATTCCGCAGTTCGAACACGATTAATGATTTTTTTCCTCGCTCTTCTGAGCGCGGGATAGTTGCTTTCTGTGTGGAACAGCGACACAAAAATAAATGATATGCTCATATGATTTCAAGCAAATTTCAGAAGTGCATTCTAATTCTACACACAGAAAGCCATAAAACCAATACACCGGAAATGACCCCGGCAAATGGAAAATAAGGGACCATTCATCATGAGACAGCAGATCATTTTTCGAGAGGCTCGTCGCGATTTGTTCATATTTTCGATAACCGAAACGTCGAAAATACTCCTAAGATGCTGTATGTCAAAGTCATACAGAGACACCGTCAATTGTCCATGAATGTAAAAAACAAACACGCTAAGATGAATGCACACGCTAAAAGCAAGGATACCCAATTCGAAGAGTTTAGAATTTTTCGTGAAAATGACTGCGATGCTCATGATATATTCCTATACTGTACATGGTATTCAGTGGAATCCGGAAATACACGCAACTTGGATAATTCATTCTACTATGTGGGCGCATTCCCCCGTTAAGAAACATGGCAGAAAATAAAAATAAAAAGAGTATGTATAAAACAAATCATGCAACGTTGACCTGACATGATGCTGCTAAAATCGAGAAATTTGAGCGAATTTTTCGATTGCATGATTCGCATGAATATTGGAAAAGGTTGGCATTTTCCTAAGATACACTTGAAAAAAATTATGCTGCTTGCAAAGTTTTGCGCTCTGAATTTTTCCGAGAGGCTTTATTTCTTAAAAGTTGGGATTTTATTTTAGCTTGTCAGGTTGATCTTTATTTACATGGATTTCTAGCTTAATTATCGGGAATTATCTAAATTAACTGCGGGAAATGAGGCGGCTCATATTAAACTGAAGCAGGCCGCCTTGACTCTTCTCGAAGTAGGGTAAGGGTAATCAAATTTCATATTAATGGAAGCCCGGATAAATGAGGTTACACGGTCCTTTTTTCCTAAAACCTGATGTTCCTCATAACAGGCTTCTCATTACAGGCGACCTTCGCGTACAGCAATAACTTCTTTTTTATGACGGATCGAATTGCCGCGGCCTTACACCCGACCTTATGCATCGAATTCTGTGACCTTTTCCCTATAAAAAAGAAAGAAAGAGTTTTCTATAAAGACCTAGTTTATGTCTATCTTCCGTTTCGTGTTTCCTGCAGGGCACAAAAAACAAAAAAAAGACGGAACGACTGCTGGACCTGACAATGGTCTTTTCTGGGTCCCGATCCAGCGCAATGCTCACATTCATCTTTTCTCTCTCTGTATACAACACGCAGCGTTTATGACCCAAATTCCCAGACAGCAGTCAAAGAAACCCTCGAGCACAACGCCTGGCTTCCCTTTAGCACCCATTCGAAAAAAAGGGAATCCAACCCACAAAAACACAATGATTTTCTTGCATTCGATACACATTCCGCGAGGGCAATGGTTTTATAGAAAAAAAATGCAATGAAGGGCAAAACGTATGGATATAGTAAGTGTGTCGCGAAGAAACCACGTTTATTCTGGTTACACGGATGACTCACCGGTTGATAGTGATGAATGCGATGCTGAGAAGCGATACTCCAACATTGACATATCTGACGAGCGGGAAGGCGAAGCAAAGGTCGTCAGAATAAATCCATGCATGGTTGATGAACCTTGATGCCTCCAAAGGCAGCACGAACACGCTGAAGATGAAATCTGCCACGGACAAGCTGCAAAAGAAGATTAAATGCGACTGTCAACCAATTGACGAAGAATCACGATTGAATACAAGACACGTGCAATTTCCATAGAAAATTAACGCGAAGAAATGTCCTGAAAATGGTCAAAATCCCGTGTTTACACCATGACTCCGTCGATTATAAAATTATGATTCGTGGGAAATTTTGGTTCGCTGGTAATTCTGTATTCCCATTCAATAATATTTACCTTACTGAACAACAGGAATCAGATGATCCAAATCAACCCTATGAATATAAATGTCGATGCATAAAATAAATACAGTGATTGTTCAGACACAATAATGGTTCTTTACCTTCTGATCTTATCCTTCAAAGTGTTATGAAGTGTAGACTGAAATTCATCGACTTCCATGTGATTAATTTTTCAAAGTCATTGTGGCCTATTAATGTCGTGTTGGCTTCTATTCTTCATCTCATGAATTTTCTCTGAACATTTCCATCCACGTACTTTCACTCTAGATTATTTCCTCTGTAGGAACATGGCTATCTTATTTAAATCAATTTTTGTCTCTGGCATTTTCTGCACGCCAGGATCATGTCGATTCTGACAGTATACTTATACTGAAAATGTTTTAATTTGCTGTAAATTTCCATGCCTATAGCATCAGAACATTTTTGCATGCAAATATAAAATGAAATTTTATTATATTCCATGTCTTCAAAATCAGAGAAGTTTGTTAATAAAAAGTATACTTTGACACTTCCACCAGAAATGATCAATCTTTTTTATTTTTATTGAAAAAGGAGGATTGCTGGCTACTGTGTACCTGCATATACAGTACTATAATAGAGGCCCTGCTTATTTAAAAACTTGACCTCAGCTCCTGGCCTTTGATATATTGGCTGCTAATAAATGCCAGCTATTTTGCATTTTCTACAAACCTTCAATTTCTCAAAGAGGACGAATTTTCAATATCTTATGGTATCTTTGAAGTTGTGACTGGATCTGAAGAAGTCTCTGCACTATTTTGGAAACTCTCCTTCGAATATAAACTCTACTCAGCGAATAGCTGATATTCATCATGTTTTCAATGAAGAAGAAGGATTTATCATAAGTTTTAATTATTGAGACTGGCAAGAATTAGATAATCGGCTTTTTTTGGCTGCATTGCATCTGAAACCGCTGGTACATTACTTTTCAAAGGCCAGCATCAGTGAGTAATTCATCCATATTTAGATCATAAACGGTAACTCATACTTGTCTTTTGTGAATTCCTCGCGGAATACATTTTTTAGTCTCCAACATATACATTCCCCGTTTATTTATTTCAAATTCGTGGCATTTTATCTCGCGACGTTTTTCTCATGACGCTAATCATGTTCAGTGTTCAGAGTGAGAGCGTGTTTTACACGAAACGAAAGACAGATAGCATGCTCTTTGAGATTACAATTTTCAAAAGAAGTCGAGGGATCCACAATTTACGGTTTTTGGGTGAAAGTGAAGCAAGTCGACATGATTTTTTTTTCTTCTTTCAAATTTTGAGATGAGGGCACGTACAGGGATCAGTTCTCAAGAACGTGTTTGCCGAGGTGATAACAGTGCGGGTCGCCTGTCGCATCTCTCTGTTGGTATCGCCATGATCGATACATAGGCAGAGGGGACAGATTGACAAGGCAAGTCAATCCAACGAAGCCTTGACGAGAGAATAGCCTCCTTGATGAAGGAGATAACTGAATGCTAGCCTCGACCTATTTACCCGTCCGCGGGTTTTGCGGACAATGCAACCGACCATTTTTTTTTCTTTTCGTGTCCCGGCAAAAAAAGTGTAAAAAAAAAGTTGGAAGGACATAAATTGAGGATACTGTAGTTCATCCAGCGAAGTGATTTGACCTCGATTGGCTCCAACCCATTTTAGGTAGAGTCAAACACCCTGTCCCGCCATTGGAGCCCCAAACGTCCTCGTAAGTATTTCTCACTCGAAGTAAGTTGTTCTTTCGATAGAACCACCGTAACGTAGATCTCAACCAGATCAAAAAAAAACTTTAGCTGGACCACTACAGATAAATTAATTCACGGATTCCCCCGGAAGCCGAGTGCGGTGGAATGGGCAGATACATTTAAGGGGATTTATCACAGACCTTCAACCTCGTCGAAGCAGAATTGCGCAAGGATCTTAATTTCTCGCGTCACTCTGCGAATAAAGATCGACAAAAAATGTCAATGGCGGATAAAATCTTCCTGGCACGGGGGGGGGGGGGCACGAATGTGACAATTC
Source organism: Notodromas monacha (assembly GCA_905338405.1). Classification (NCBI taxonomy): domain Eukaryota; kingdom Metazoa; phylum Arthropoda; class Ostracoda; order Podocopida; family Cyprididae; genus Notodromas; species Notodromas monacha. The sequence continues at coordinate 100,854 of CAJPEX010000468.1, forward strand.
TGAACGTAATTGAACACTGTTTCAATTCAAAGTACAGTACAGTAATGCAAAATATATCAATGCTCTCGGTCAATTACCTAACTAAATAATGGTACTGCAAAGGCTTGTCTTCTTGGAGTTTGTATAATTCGGGAGGAAGAGACGAATTTTTATTTTCAGCTTTCATTTCGTCATATGAAGAAAAATATGGAATTTGGCCATATTGATCAGTCAAGGTTTTCACTACCTGTTCTCTTGAGCGCACAATTTTATATCCTGGTTCTGCCACATTGTATACTCAGGTTTGATTGTACAATATATCACAAACGGGGAACTTTGAAAGAAAGGTAAAAGTTCTTTCATAAGAATCTCATCAAGAGCATTTCAACTCTGATTGTTTCCTGATGCTTTCTTCAGTCAGTACAATCTTCACAAATATTTGACTTCAAATATGCATGGAATATTCTTTTTGGATTCCCGGGATATTCCAGGCAAAATTTAACACGCATTTTTAAAATTTACCATACTAGTCCCTTTTCTTTGAAATATTTCTGTGGTTCAAACAAAACAACTTCCTACAAATAACTACTTGATTGGAATTGAAAATCAGGGTTTGACTATTTTCCGTAGTCACAAATGGCCAATTTCATTATTTTGAATTTTAAACTTAATGATGAAAAATCATGTATCACAGTATCCCAATGGCAACAAGACATCAATCATAAAGAAGGAATAAATTGCTTGTTGCAGAAATAAATTCTGCAATTAGAAACAAGGCTTTTGAAGTCACTGTTTGCACCAAAAGCTTGTGTATCAGTGAGATAAGAATCTGTCACGAAGGTTTTCCAGATTCTTATCACTGAAGAAAAATTTAGGTTAAGAAATGTGAGAATATCTTAAGATATGTTAGTTGGATCAATTTTTATATAATGAGAGAAAAGTTAGAGAGCATCCTTAGCTTTAATTTACGGTCTTGCAGATGTTTGTAAATACA
>CAJPEX010000469.1:0-101812 GCA_905338405.1 Notodromas monacha
TGAGTCAAATGTCAAATCAGCGCCGTACACTATTCGAAAAAGAAAGAAAAAATTGGAGAACAAACATCAGGAGCATTAAATACCTGGCTTTCCCCATTCGTTTGAAGTGCAATCATCTTCCTTGAAACATAGTATCAAAACATTCACACGAGGAACATCAGAATCATTTTTGCGGAGTAAAAGAATATTTCCAAAACTGCTCCCTTAGAGAACAATTTTTTTCACACGAGCTTAGGCATCCCGTTCCGTTTGTCGTAATTTTTGCCAATTTTTAATTCTCTTCAAATACAATTCCGTTTTTATTGAATCATTGTATTCGTAATAATTCCGCATGTGGAGCGAACGATTTATGTTTTCGGAAAAAAGCCTATTATACTTACCAAGTATTGATTAAATATTAAATTTGTGTCTCGAAATTTCTTTATTTCGTTTTGAAACCATCTTTGTAAAACCCCTGAAAACTTCGTGAAATATGCACGAGAGTAGCTTTTTTTCAGGAGGAAATTTTGACCTTGACCATAATTACTGCAATTTTTCTTGCACATTTCGGTTTGGATAACTATGCGATCAACGACAACAATAGTCAGGGAAAGACTAGATACACTACGCGTCTTTCTTTCAACACATTTGAAGGATCATTCCCTCGTTTTTGATTTTATTCAAAAAAAATCAAAAGTACATGTTGAACTCACCATTGCGACCCCCTATGAATCCGATGAAGCACGCGTAACCCGTGGCCATCTCTGTTAGATTTCCGTAAAAGTTTCCCTCGATAAGTGTTTCATTGTTCTTGTTATAAGGTTCACACGCGGGTAACTCATCTTCCCTGGGAACTCCATTTCGTGATACCACTCCTGATTGAAAGTTTGCTGCTGTTGAATCGTAGGCACCAGTTTTCGGGTCGATGGTAGGTTGTGTTACACACTCAAAACATCTGACAGGTGTGGCTTTCGGGTCTTCGGCAAACACTGCGAATTCAATCAAATTTTATTCCTTTCTGTCAGAAAAAGACAATTTTCGGATTGCGATGAATGTCACTCACCAGAAGTCGTAGATGAAAAAAGAACCACGGCCATAGCACCGAAAATAAGTGTATTCTTCGCCATCGTTCCGGATATAACAAAGGAGAGAGGGGGAGAGAAAATATCTGCAGTCTCTATTTCTTTGCAGTGTATAAGCAGAAACTTGTCACCTTTCGCGTCACTTTGATGCGTATATCGGGAAAAGCGTCGAGGCTTTTTATTTTGTTCCGTCGTTATCTTTTATCACGACCCGATGAATATCGGGTGGCTTACAACTCGGGAGATATTTCAAAAACGTTCGGTCTTTTCTCAAAAGTCACGTGAATCACTTTATAACGTCATTGCATATCATGAAGCATGAACCAACTTTTTTCAAATTTTTAGTGAGGCATTATTTGATGATGGGTATACATCTAGTGATTCCATCTAAGAGCAACATGAATTTAAAAAATCCGTACCAGTTCTGTGTGTTGCTGGAAGGTTACCCCATCAGTCATCAATTATTTTCTGCTGGGTGGTCTTTCAAATTTCAATAATCAAGAAAAGTCTTGAGAGACAAAGCCTCGTGTATTGCATCTGTTTCCAAGTGTTATTGAAAATTTTCGGACGAAATTATTCTGTCGGTCATTCATCACCGAGCGAAGTCACGGGTCGTAACTTAAAAGACTAGTTTTACACGGTTAAAATTCAAGTCGAGAACTTTTTCTGTTAAATATTGAGGACCTCGTCAAAATCATTTTTAAAACCCACCCCCTTTATCGTAAATTTTAATGAGGATCACCCAAACATTGGAGCATGCGATGATTTTTTTTTTCAAGTTATTTAGGATGCCCCCGAAAAGCTAGCATTTCAAGTTTCTCAAATCTATTTTGATAGTATTTTAAAGTCTCATTTTTGTTTTTGGATTAAAATGTTCATTAAATGCAAATACGGCGCATTAAAAGTGATCATCAGATTTCATCCGCCTGCCATTTGAAATTTGTAGGTTTGAGTCGTTTGCCTCGCAAGACTTTTGAGAAAGCCCATCACGTACTTTCGTGATTCGGAATTCGAGTTGCGACATACGGTATTCTTTTTTCAGATAAGCGTGTGACTAATCGGAACCTACTTTTCAGCAAATGCCTGAGGAAGATGCTTTCGCCACCTTTGTGAAGCTGATGGTGGATTATCGTCTCCGGGAAATGTTCAAGCCGTCCATGTCCGAGCTCGGCCTTTGCATGTATCAGCTCGAGTGCATCGTTCAGGTAAATTTTCAGCTCTGACAATTCGGATCATGTTGATATAATGAAATACGCGCCTAAGCAGTAAGATTTTCCTCTTTCTATCGGAAACTGTCTTTCTACGCCTTGAGTGAGAGATGAGAACACTCGAGACGCGAAGTCAGACGTAGTAACGAGTATGAATCAAAATTGCTGTGAGCCACAAGCTCGTTTTCCCGGAAAGTCATCTACTCTGACTCTTTTAGACAATTTTGAAAGTCGCATCACAGCCACGAGAGAATTTCAATTGATAGAGGCACCACGAGCCTAGATTACTATTTTCACTCGATTCCTCCTGAATTTTCTTTTTTTTTAACTGCAAGATTGCGTCTTAGACGAGAGATGAAAAATAGAGCGCCTTAAAAAGTTATAATAGACTTCAGTATAGAGAGCTTATCGAATATTCTTGACTATCCCAGTATTTTACGAAATATTTGAAAGAAATGGATTTATGATAAAAGCTGACATTTTTCAAGCATCTGCAGTAAATTGAGGAATTAAACCTCTCCTACAATTTGAAATCGGTCTCAACGAACTTTTCAGCTACTAGGAAAACATTGTTACTGGCGACAGTTCGAATGATTGTATAATGATGCTAAAAGAAATTGGACTACCGGTGAAGCCTTGTCAGTTTGACAAATGAATACTGATCTTGAGCTCAGAAAAAAAAACATTTAATACAGGCACACTGTATAAATTCGAAATCAGATCATGATTTTTTTCCTGTCTTCATTCTGAGAAATTACTTGATATAGGGATGCGGAAACACGAGTTCGATTTACAATCTCAAATGACAGTTCAAATTTTTAAAATTTTGAAAGATCTCCTTTCAGATTAGAGCTACACCGATCGACTGCTCAATCTGAACAGGGAAATAATTTTTTTCTTCTGGTTTGTTGATGTTGTTCCAGGAATTACTTCCGGAGATACACACGCATTTCCAGTCGCAGAGCTTTCACACCTCGATGTACGCCTCGTCTTGGTTCCTGACGCTTTTTGCGACAGCATTTCCATTGCCTATGGCTTGTCGAATATTCGACGTTTTCCTCATGGAAGGCATCGAGACGATATTTCGCGTGGCGATCGCCATTCTTCAGCATTCCCGCGAATCGTTGCTTCAGCTCGACATGGAAGGCATGCTTAAGGTACGTTCGGAAATTGATTTTTTTTTAATATTCGGAATATTCGCTAATATATGAGAAAATTTCGAACACTGATCCGGATCATGTGTGGCTTGTTGCAACTCGGAGGCTTGATTCGGCTGCGAAGATTATAAGGGTTGAATGATGAGTTTTTCTTCTTTCATTCCTGTGATTTTCTTCTTTAAAGCTTTATTGGATGGATTGATATGGACGCACCGTGATACAGTATATATTTTTTTACGAAGGAATACTGTATGTAATAATATCCTTAAAAATGGTTTGAATTTTGCTCACGCAACGATTAAAAAATATAATACTGTAGATGGAAGACTGCGAATATTAAATTAACCTCGGCATTTGTGAGGAAATCATTTTCGCCTAATTGACTTGGATTTTTCGTGCTGCACAGAAGGCTGTCCGAATGCAGTACTACGATGTATTTCAAAATGCAAAAATGAATGTTTAGAATGACAACGCATCAGATCTGACGAACACTTTGGGATGAAAAAGACATTTGCAATCCCAAAAAATGCGTTTTTCGCTCATTAATTGCCCTAAATTGCAAAGTAATGGGTGGGGAGTGGCAGATTCCGTGTCGGCAAGACATTCAAATTTTAGCGGGTGAATTTAAAATCTCTCCAACTTTTATAACATACGCTTGCGCTCCTTGAAGTAAAGCTCCAAATGCTTGCGTTGGAAGCTCAGTAAGAAGGATAAGTACAAAATAATTAAGCAAGTAAACCCTTGAAGACACAGTTTCTCTTGTTTGGCAGCTGCGCAAAATGATGCTGTGGACTTGATGATACTAAATTAAGCTTGAATAGTGTCCTTTTTGATTGACGAAGCACGTCTTCGGACCAATGACTGCGAATAACGTTCCATGAGGAGTGCACTTGACAGTGACATTTCTCCAGTTTATAACTACTGTATTACGCGCTCGTGAACTTTATCTTGCCATTCGAAATCTGGCTTTCGGAGAGCGTTACGACGTTTCGATTTCACGGGACACGTATTCCTAATGTGACGCCTGAAGCAATGAGACTTTCATCAATCTCTGGAGTATGCCGCGATTTCTGCAGAATCCGTGAAATTTTCTAAGTTATTCCAAGCACGCGGCGTTTGCAAGTTCAGGTTTGCGAGGTTTACAAGATGTCTTGTGAATTTTCGTTCAGAGAAGTTCTAAACGTCTGCTGTTTTTATTTTTTGTTTGAAAAATAACAGCGGGAATCATATGAAATGAGTGACGCCCACAAGAATTTTTTCCTAATGGAAATATTGTTCTTCCATTCAAACTTGTGTGCGTTCAATTGAAAAAAGTAGGGACATTTTCATTTATCAATGAAGAATAACCTGCTAAAAATCGAGAAGCATTCCGTTTTTAATTTGTTTGGAAAACGGCTCTAATCATTCATTTGTCTGTGACTTTCTCATTATCTTCTGAAGAATAACTGGAATAATTCCACTCATCCGACAAAACGTTTTAGCAGCGAATGTTTTATATCAGTAAAACCATGATTTATATCATTAAGATTGACATTGATTGATTAAGGCTTTCTTATTATCCGTGACTATAGAAATGCATTCGCGAAAGCTCTTTTAAGACGCCCCGATTATTTAGAAATGAAGTCATGCTGAAATCCAGTAGGAATCTTCTTCGCCAAAAAAAACAGTGCAATTTTGAAATCAATCTGAAAGAGGGAAGAATCAGCTATTTCCTTTTCCTTCTTTATTTTTTAAATCCTGGGTATTTGAACAGACGTTGTATTATACAATTTAGACGGGTTCTTATTCTTTCCCGGTCCCGGATGCACATTCCGTGGACTTGATGCGGCGTCGATGCGCCAAAATCAATCTCGGCTGACGTCTATATACAGCAGTGTGTGATGCAATTGAATGAGCTGAGTCTGAAGCAGACTTCCCCCTCGCTTTTCCTTTTTGCCAAAAATCTGACCCTTATATATAGCGAGTTCCTCTTCTGGGTCTTCCGTGATCAATGAAAGAATGGTTTATGTTGAGAACTGTATGTGCCGAAGCAAGGAGAGCAATCGATGCTATTCCGCGTGGACGGTAAATTGGAAGTCCCGAGGAAAATTCTTGCTTTTATCTTTTGTAGTATTTGCGAAAGATCGGGATTTAGCATTATATAAGCTATCCTGTGTTCGAGGGCTGGTTTGTATACGTTTAACATGCCATTTTGCTTTCCTTTCTGAGTACTGCTGAATTGAATGTCACGTACTTTTGATTCAGTTTTTGTTTGATCATTTTCTGGCTGCTCTTTAACTTTTTTAATCTCCGGGTTGAAGAGGGCAAAATGCGGAGATTTGAGTAAAGTACAGTTCACTTATAGTGACAGAGAAGGAATGAGTTTTACCTCTAAATTAACATGTGCATCGTCTTTAAATTCACAGATTATCCAAGGGAAATAAAATACTCCAATATTAAATTGGAAACTTGTCTTAATAACGGCTTCCCAGACGTCAAGGAAGAAAGGCGTCATTATCTTGCCATTTTTATGTCGCTGCTGCTGAATGTTATTGACCTCGAATATTTGAAGAAGAAAAAATTGTTTACTGCGTTAATGCTGGTCTCGATTCGTATTATAGTCGAATCTTCCACAGTGGGTTCAGACGATTCTGGCTCAGAAACTGGAATACAGTATACTTATAGAGAACTCAAGTCTGAGATTCTGGCGAAAACTTTTAAATTGTAGAGATAAAGTACAAATTCCTTTGCGTCGATTCCCGCAGTGTTCCAGCAGTGCCAGGATTTTTTTTTTCCTCCTCCTAATCTTTAGAGTTGGAGCTGACTCATCAGCTTTTATTGGATTCGTTTTCCCCCCGATACGCAGAGTCTGAGCCAAAACTTGGCAATGAGATTAATTGACGACTGTTGTAATCCGTGTTTATCTTCCGCAGTACTTTCAAAAGGAAATGCCCGGCCTGTTTGAAGCTGACCCGGATTCACTGATGCATCTCGCGTGCCAGGTGCAATACAATCGAAAGAAGATGAAGAAACTGGAGAAGGATTACACTGTAATGAAGACGAAAGAACAAGAAGACCAGGTCGAACTTCGGGTAAGGATTTTTCTTTAACTCGTCAAAAACGTTCCTAACTGCGCATGACTCCGCAATATGTATAAACGCGTGTTCGTCTAATTTTTAAAATTGTATGATGCGACGTAATAATTTTGATGGAAACAGTGGAAGCTTTGTTATCGAAGCTCATCACCTCACATCTTGCTCCAGATTATCAAAAATTGATTATTCAGTATATTTCATTTTTCCAATAAATGACCTTTGACGCACTATTGACAAATTTTTTTTAATTCTAAAAGAATTTAGAATAGTTAGGAAGGAACTCGCTGTAAATCTTTTGCCGTTTTTGACACCCTCATACTGAATTTACTTAAACTTTCGGTCAATTGAAGCAGGGGTTATGAAGCTTCAATTTCTTTAAATTTTCTGAAGAGTATTCTGGGGAATATCGTTTAAAATTTTATAGTTATTCACTCTGATGAAGTGATGAGGATGTACAGTACTGCAAAAAATGTATGCACAAAAAATACAACTTCCCACTCATATGATGAGTTTTGCGTCGTTATACTTCCTTCGACAACGATTTTTTGTGTGACGGCAGATGTCGCTTCAATTTGCCGTAAAATATAAGCATATTTGAAATTAGTCATTTTGTGCGAATTAGTCGGCGTTCCGTGCTTCTCTACAATAAAACTTCAGTATGTCTTTCATTACGTGCCAATTTGATTGTTGAAATGGTTGATGACGTCGACTGAATTTTTCTTACAGCGATTGCGACAAGAAAATCGACTGTTGAGACAGCGAGCGGACCAGCTGGAAAAGGAGTCCAGCGAATTGGCAGAAAAGTTGCTGCAGGGTCAAGTTCGACGTGCTCAGGAAGAAGAGAGCACATTTGAGATTCAGAGGGAGTTGGAAGCCATGAAGGCCCGAGATCGGGACTCACAGAAGAAACTGGAAGAGTCCAAGGACCGGATCCGAAAACTCAGTCAGATGATGGAAGACGTGAGTTTATAATGCAATAATCGCGTTGATCAATGAGTTTTGTTGCTGTTGTTTTTTTTTTTTATTCGTCATTTTGTCTTTGCTTAAATGTACGTTGGTAGTCATTTTGAATGCTCTTTTTCGGTAATGTAACCTTTGTGGACTCTCTGGTCTGCGTAGAACTCGTTTCAATGCCAGTTGTTTATGGACCCTCTTTTTTTTTTCTTGTCAATGCTCTGCTCTGCAGAAAAAAGTTTTCCAAATTCCGGATCATGTATCGAAACACTTCTGAGTTTTGACCATTGCTGGTTATTCGTGAGTCTTGCCAAATTTGGCTTACCATATTGTCTAGTCGTTGATGGATGGTTTTTCTAAACATTATATTCGCAGGATGGTCATTTCTTCATTCATTTAAAAAAAATGTCTCATCGCTCGGCTTAATCAAGAAAAGGGAGTTTTGAAAGTTCACCCCATCAATGATGATTACCGTTCACTTATGCCAAACTCTGCATTTTGATGGATTTACATACATCCTGCGTTCAAAAATGTTGATGGATGAAGAAGATTGTGCAATAAGTCAAAACTGTATTTGAAAAAATCTGGATGAAATAAAAAGATGTTTTTAAGCTTCCTCTTTCTAACCCTACAGTTTCGTGCTGTGAATGTTCAATAAACTTGGATCCCGAAAAAAACGTCCTTTCAACGTTTTAATTAAATTGAGAAACGGTTGAACCATACTTATTCCCATAAATTTTGATTTGTGTAAAGGTTTTCCATGTTTTATCAAAAGTGGTGATCAAAGATCAAAACGGCGCAGCTAAGCTCTATAATTTTTGCTTCAGATAGTAATTTTTACTACAGAGGAGATTATTTTTCGAATTCCATGAAGTTCGACGAATAGTTGTTTTTTTTGTGGAAGGGGTTACAGCAGTGATCATGTGTTCCTCATCAATGGATCAATATTCAATTTTATGTGAAGGTTGTTCTTCAGGTCTTTGTAGGATTCCAATTTGCGCCATATTACATACCAAACATCTCGCTTTTCCAGAGTTCGTCATCAGTCGAGTCGTCACTTCAAGAAGCATCGCTCAAAACTGAACTGTTGCAGCAGAAGGAGGAGCTTATTCAGTGCCTTCAGCAAGAACTCGTCAAAGTCCGCCTGCGGGAAGCCGAGAATGAAGTTACTATCCGAGATCTCCGCACACGGGTTCAGGAGTTGGAGGAGGCAAGTTTGGTTTCTGCCTCGACTCGTGACAGTAATTGGTTTGCAGTCTATATATACATGTGCAAAGGATTTCCATCTCCGTCTCCAAGAATTCAAAAGGAAAATGTCAACTTACAGCACAAAGCGAGGGTTAAAAAGTTTCTATACAGTACATACCCATGCATTCCTTCAGAGAAATTGTTAAACTGAATTTACTGGAAAAGTTTAGTAGTAAAGTTCTTGCGTCTTTAAAATTATTTCCGTTTAGTGATTATGCACGTATCTGATCGCACTGACTTCTTATACTTATTTGAAAGGTGAATATCAACTTGCAGCACGAAGCGAGGGTTAAAAGTTTCTATGCATACTCATTCCTTCAGACGAATTCTTAGACTGAATTTATTGGAAAAGTTTAGAAGTAAAGTTCTTGCGTCGTGAAATTTCCGTGTTGTGATTACACGTGTCTGATCACATTGACTTCTTATACTGTACAGTACGTATTTGAAAAGGAAATTATCAACGTACAGCACAAAGCGGGCCTTGATGGTTTTTATGCATTGCTTCAGACAAATGTATACCCTAAATTTAATGGAAAATTTCAGAAGATATGTGTCCTGACTTCTGCTGTGCGTCTCGTGAAAATTTGTCATTTACTGTATAATAGTGATCATGCGTATCAAAGAGCATTGACTTCCTGTACACATCTTCAAATAAATGAAAGCTGAACGACGCAGGATGTTCGATGTTGCACAATATTTAAAATTAGTCATCTTACTTGGTAATTATCACTGCAGTCTTAACGATCAAGTACGATGCGTATCCCGGATAATGGACATCCTCGCATGATGAATTTTTAGCTCCGGGGATTCGAAATAATATCAATTTTTTTATTAAGATAATGGATCCTTGCTTCGATCAAAATACTTCGTGAATATTTTTGCTTCGAAAAAACCTCAACTGCAGTTTTACCTGTGGCTGCCAGTCAAACTTTTGATTTGCATGAGATCGTTTCTTCGTTTTCAAGTACAGTATTTATACTTTAATGAAATTTATTGTCAAATCCCCGTATTTATCGGAAAATTTATTTAAAAAAAAAGAGGAATTTTAAGGGATCTCAAGTGGATTCACTGTTTCATATTGCTCAACATGACTCAGTCAAGGGTCGTGAGAGTCGCCTGAAACCGATTAATTAGTCTTCGCACGTCGTTTCAAATTACAGTGCTCAGTTGAGAGAATTGTAATTTGTATTTTCCCCTGGAAAGTCCATTAATGATGGAGGCACGACTCGAGCAACGATCGTTTAATTTTAATTTTACAAACACACACACAGGACAAGAAACAACTTCGAGAATCAACTCCGGATCATTCGGTGGCGAACATGCAAGAAGAGCTGATTGCTGTCAAGCTCCGGGAAGGCGAACAAAAGCACGAGAACACGGTGCTTCGTCAGCGTCTCGCAGACCTGCGCCAAGAATTCGAGAAATTCGTACAAGTAAGCTGAATCTTGCTGCGTCGGGTTGTGATTAATTGTTGGGGCGTTGTTGGGTAATGATTTCCTCCTGCGACGAATGGTTTTTGTCGAGAGTGGAATGGAATATTTCACATGCAACAAACAGTGTAGCGGTGTTGCTTTAGTTGATGTAATATACTGTATCTCTCCTCCTCATAATTGAAAATTTTAGCAAGGCTTTATTAAAATCGATCTTTTTTGCACAGTATTCCTCGCATGCAACATTATCTTCTTCAGATTTAGCTCGTGGCACCTTGAAATACTTCAGGAAAAAGTCTGACGACAGAATTTAGCGTAATTTTGACTTTTATTGTGCATTACGCAATGTGTGTAAATTTTAAAGTGCATCAAATTCAGTCATATTCGTACAATATTTCGATTTTTCCCTCATCAGCAAATAATAGATGCAAAAGGAGAATAAAGGTTAATATATTTGAGAAAATTCTAATAAAGATGGCTTTTAATCGCATGGATGCTGTGTCGATATGCAAAAAAAAAAAAAAAACTAGACTGATGCGGGACTCTTGGAATTTAACTGCAGCTTTTCGTCTGCAAATTTATGGCATCATTTTACGTTTTTCTTTTAGAAATATGACGGAAAAAAATCATTGCTGTACAGTTAAAGGCTTCCAAGTTTGGTCTTATTTTAGCGCTTAGGATATTCGAGAAAATTTTAATAAAGAAGACTTTTAATGGCATGAATCCAGTGTCAATGCAAGGAACTATTGTACCGTATATTGATATATGACTCGTGGAATTTAACTTTAGCTTTTCGTCGGCATATTTTTTCGCCATCATGTTTATTTTTGTTTTGGAAACATGGAAAAATAACTGCTGTGTACAGTTGAAGGGCTCCAAGTTTGGTCATACAGTATAGCGTCATTCATTGTATTTCACTGTATGTCTCACGGGTATATAGATTCTAGGACAGGAGATATGTATATATACAAAATGGCACGAAATAAGGTCGCTTAGAAATCCCTTGCCTCAATGCGATGTCTCATCTTTTTTCTCTCTCTCTCTCTCGCTCTTTTTTTTTTAATAGGACTCCCAAGCGCATCGGGCCAAGAATGGCACGGGATCAGAGCAGAGCACCCCGGCAAAGAAAATCGTGGGTTCTCTCTTTGGCGACGGCTCAGCTGCGAGAAACGAGCTGCGGAACCTGGAGGAAGAACTCCTGGCTCACAGAATCCAGGAAACCGAATCCGAGGCGGAAGCTGCTTTCCTCAAGCAGCGCATCATGGAGCTTGAAGCACAGGTGGGAATTCGCTCGCAACTTTTCTCGTCTCGTTTTTTTTAATTTTTTTTTCCGGATGGATTTTCTTCAATACACGTTCGTTCTTGTATAGTCTCTCTGTATCCTGTACAGTGCAGTAGTTGCATTCCGATCGTGCCAGGATTTCTGTGCGATTTTGATGGTATTTTCATTAATTTGTGCAGACTTCTCCAAAAACTTTTTCTCTTGACTGATGCTCTCTTTTTAAACCTCCGATTGACATTTGGAGGATTTGACATAATGTCTTTCTTGTAAGTTTTTTCCGTTAAATACCTCGGTTTATCAGCTGGTCACAGTTTTTAGTTTCTATTAAAAGACTCCCGAGTGTGTAAAGACGACTAAAAAAAAAAAGGGAAAAATATGCCTTGAAAGTTGACGAGAAGCCCAAAAAAAGAATGTAAATTGGATGTCTGAGAAAAGTGGATTTTGCACAGATGCAGATGACTCAATCAAATGGAAAAGGCTCTAGAAAAATGGCAGCCGTTTGTTTTTCTTGGTGTTCTATATTTCAACTGCTCATCGAGAATTGACGTTTTGATGATCCCAGATCGAATTCCGGAATTTTTTCAATGCTGAAAATTTGCATCCAACCTATATTTTTCATTCCTATCATGGTTCCAAACCCCAATATGCACAAAAAAATTAATGCATAGTTCGAGTAATAAAAAAAAAAACTGTTTGTCCATGGCAGCTTCAATTCCGTTTTTGAATCAGCATTTCATCAACGCTTTCTGTTTGTGTTGAGAGGGGAAAAAAAGTACATCAAGCTAAAATGAATGCTTAATGAGTCATACTCGGGATCTTTTAACTGGGAAAATGTTTGTTTCAAGTTCCTAAAGCAAAAGAATAATGGCCGTGAGTATGCAAACGAAAAGCTTAGATTGTACGAGTGCCGTAAAAATGCCAGCTTTTGTATTGCAACAATTTAAAAAAATTCATCTTCTTTTGAAATTTGTGACAATAATTTTAGAGAAATAAGCTTGGATGTTTTTGTGTTGGAGCTCCATACATCTTGAATTCAATTTTAAAAGTATTCATCGTACAGAAAACCTCCTAAACTGTATTACAGAAAGAACATTCAAAAAAGGCAATTTATGGAGCCAAATAGTCGACCAGTGTCAAAAATCAAAGATAATTTTCTGAGGGCTCACACATTTCTGCTGATTTTTTTTTTTGAAGGGAAAAATATGCCTTGAAAGTATACGAGAAGCCCAAAAAAAGAATGTAAATTGGATGTCTGAGAAAAGTGGATTTTGCACAGATGCAGATGACTCAATCAAAGGGAAAAGGCTCTAGAAAAATGGCAGCCGTTTGTTTTTCTTGGTGTCCTGAATTTCAACTGCTCATCGAGAATTGACGTTTTGATGATCCTAGATCAAATTCATGAATTTTTTAATGCTGCAAAGTTGCATCCAACCTATATTTTTCATCCCTATCATGGTTCCAAACCCCAATATGCACAAAAAAATTAATGCGTAGTTTGAGTAATAAAAAAAAAACTGTTTGTCCATGGCAGCTTAAATTCCGTTTTTGAATCAGCATTTCATCAACGCTTTCTGTTTATGATGAGAGGGAAAGAAGTACATCAAGCTAAAATGAATGCTCAATAAATCATACTCGGGATCTTTTAACTGGGAAAATGTTTGTTTCAAGTTCCTAAAGCAAAAAAATAATGGCCGTGAGTATGCAAACGAAAAGCTTAGATTGTACGAGTGCCGTAACAATGCCAGCTTTTGTATTACAACAATTTAAAAAAATTCATCTTCTTTTGAAATTTGTGACAATAATTTTAGAGAAATAAGCTTGGATGTTTTTGTGTTGGAGCTCCATACATCTTGAATTCAATTTTAAAAGTATTCATCGTACAGACAACAATTTAAAAAAATTCATCTTCTTTTGAAATTTGTGACAATAATTTTAGAGAAATAAGCTTGGATGTTTTTGTGTTGGAGCTCCATACATCTTGAATTCAATTTTAAAAGTATTCATCGTACAGAAAAATGATAATGCTGTATCCCGTTAATTTTGCTTCATTCTAGCTGAATACCAAAAATTTGCATGCATCTGAAGTAATTATGTTCAGTCGAAGAGACGAATTCCGTGTTTCTGATTCGATTTCCAGGGACACTGACTTGAATAAATAAAACTAATAATAATGATGTGTGTGTCCTTTATATATTTTACAGACTCAGGTGTCTTGCAATCAAGTGCGTCGGGCTGAGGATGAGCTGGACAAGCACAAGGACGAGCTTTATGAAGCCCAGACTCGCGTCCGGACTCTGGAGGGTCAAGTGAAAGACCAGGAGCGGAAGTACGCTGATCTTGAAAGCAAGGTAACACAGCTTACCATTTGTGTGATATTACTGCTCGCTACATATATATAGAATATATACATTGTATTGCGAAGCCCCTTTTTGAGAAAATTCCCTGACTCATGGGGTTCATTATTCGTCTCTCGCAGATGAAAGAAGAGCTGATGATGGTGAGAATACGTGATGCAGAGAAATCGCAATGCGTCGCCGAACTCACTCACAAGATCTCTTCATTGGAATTCAAGGTTTGTTGCTTCACTTTTGGATGCAGGACCAGACACTCAGTGTCTATTAAATTTTGTTTATTGGTACATCGATAGTTGTTCAGTGTTATTCTCACATTCTTCACCATCTGTTCCTATTCGCAAAAAAAAAATAATAATTGGATTGTGTTTTAGATGCTGAAAACTGATAACGTATTTGATTCGCATGCTCTACAAAATGGAGTACCATACAGTATATTTGTCACATTAACTTCGGGTGACTTTGAATTGAAAGTAATGCATTTTTAGCCATTTTTAAATTTGAAACTTTATCTGAAATAGAATATTTTAGCTGATTTGTGAAGATCTTTTTGCCTACTTTGGCTATTGCTTGAAAATTAAATTCTCAAAATGTATGCCTCCATTTTTTTTAAATGGCCATGATAATCTGTTGATCTGATTGCAAAAATTGAAGAAATCAAGGAAAAATCAAGAAAAGAAAATTAGAAGAAGTCAGAAAATATGAGGAAAATACTCTGTTTCGAGGCTGTAGATGTAAAATTTATTTCAGATCAAAGTTAAGCTTTTTTGCGATCATCGTATTGGACAAATTTAATTCGTTTTGCATGATCATTGCAACGATAATATAGCTGATACAATTTGAAGAAAAAAAAAACGCTGGTTCAAAAGCAATTAAATTGAACTCGCATTCGAGTCTGAATTCCGGCTGCTGCAGTTTTCAAAATATCATATCGTTGCTTGAAAATCGGTCGATTTTTTGTTAAACCACCGTGTATTTCGTGCTTAATATGCAGTATTCAATGAATCTTTCATTTTCTTTCCCCCCAGAATCAAGAACTGGTTGTGGAGGGTGAAATTTCCCGAGGGTCAAGGAAGCACATTGGGGGAACCTGTGATGCGCTGACGGAATTGAGCAAAGAGGTAACATTTTACAATCGCTCTTTTTGTGTTCTGTGAATTCTAGGGTAACTCATGTGGAGNTTAATATGCAGTATTCAATGAATCTTTCATTTTCTTTCCCCCCAGAATCAAGAACTGGTTGTGGAGGGTGAAATTTCCCGAGGGTCAAGGAAGCACATTGGGGGAACCTGTGATGCGCTGACGGAATTGAGCAAAGAGGTAACATTTTACAATCGCTCTTTTTGTGTTCTGTGAATTCTAGGGTAACTCATGTGGAGGGTTTTATGATAGAAAAAATATATATACTGTATACTGTATATATATATATAAGTGCAGTACATACATTTGGGGTGAGGTTTCACGCGTAGACTGGAAGAAGGTATTTTTGAGAGCTTTATAGTTATAATACAAAAAGGCGTCCTTTCTTTTTTTTTCTTTTGGCTGTAGCCGCACTCTATGACATTTTTTTTTTTGGCAAAATACATATTCACGTTGATTCCGTTTTCCCCTCCTTCCTGTTTCTTCTGCCTTGCTGCCTACTCTCACTCCCATGCTCTGGTTTGCTGGTTCTTTCTGCTTGTTTTCCTCACTGGCTTCTTCTGCGGCCGCATCTTCTGCAGATATCGGATTAAGTAAAATTCAAATTATGTGGCTCGGCTGTGGGACGCTCCCAGGTACTGTGGATCTTTCACTCGTGCTTTCATGATATATTTTACGTGCTCTATGTATGGATACCCTTAATTATTTATGTGAAGCATTGCTCGTTGGAACCTGCAGATTTCCAGACTTGTGCGAGGGTCTTTTCAAATGTCCTCAGACTCCCAAGGAAAGATGCAAAAAAGCTATTGAAAAAAATATTCTCAATGACTGAATGCATAAGCGCTCTGTCAAACATTCAAATCCCGGCTCAAACCCCATTTTGTAATTTTCTTTAAATCCCGTTTTCAATTTCAATCCTACTGAGCAGCAGGATTTTCCAAAAGTCTCTGCCAATTGATGAAAGTTTCAAGGAGAAATTTCTTTGAAAATATTTAAAATAAAAAACAATCGCTCGTAACAAGTAGCTGGAAGATTATAAAAGGGACTCGTGGTACTTTTTTTCTAACTGGATTTATGAACTTCAGAAGGGAAGTAAAATGGCTGAAAAATCATTTAAAAGTTTGAAATGAAAGGGCTTTGCCATTTGCTTCAAGGCAGTTCAAGTATTTTTCAGCCTTCTTCAGATGTAAAAATACTTGATGAAGGGAAGCAGCTAAAAAGCCACAACAAAGAACGCTATAAAAACAATTTTATTATTTTTTCAACTGGATTTATGGATGATGTAAAATGGCAGAAATGTTTCACAGCCTGAAATTTCTGGAGTTTCATGTCAACTTCAAGGCAGTCCAAATTCCTTTTATTTTGTATTTTTTTCGAAAATACCCTCGCACTGTGGCCTGACATCAGTCAATAATATGGCATTATTGATTTTGAAAAAAAAACTGCATTTTGAGTAAGCATCAAGCCAAATCTGCAGCTGCCTGTGATCGTGTCAAAATGGTGCCAGGTTACCAAGTCATTTACCGCATGTTGGTGTTGGTTGTACTGTACATCATTCCAAGTTCAGTTTTTTGTTTGTATCATCTTGTGTAGCTTGGTCCAGGGCATAATTTTTGATTGATGTACTGCGTATCATCAGCAGTCAGATTGTAGTGTATTCCGTACCAGCTTCTGCAAAGTAAGATCAATCTGATGCATTCTAAGTGCCTTATATCCTCTTACTGAAGGTAACTAGTGTACAGTATTCATGTAAATATAAGACGCATTTTTTTCACATACAAATGCATGGTCTTCCCAAGAGCAGGGTTTTATAGAATTACAGGATAATATTTTGTACGAATTGAGAATGCCAGCTTTTCTGAGAACTTATTTTGTTCACTGTAATGATTGCATTTCTAATTTTTTTTATGGTTCATCAGAAGCTGAAAGGTTTATGTCACTCTTTGCTTTCTTTTTACCAGTCTTGCTGAATGAGGAAATTTGATGGGCATCATTTTTAACTTATAGAGTTAGTTTCTTAGCAGTGTGTAAGTTGAAATTCAGAAATTAAAAACATTTTTAAGAGTACCCAAGCATCGTAAAAAAAGGGGTTCACTAGTGCTTCAACGTTTTAAGAATTATTACACTGGGAAGATCATTTCACTCTTTTTCAAAAAATTGGAAGATCTTCTTGGTGATTTTATCCCTGATCTGATGACTATGTTTCAATGAAAATGTTTTGCTGCTACAGATTTCATTTTTTTCAATGCAGAAATCTTAAGTGGGGAGTAAACATTAGAATGAGCCAGAGCTCAATGGAAACCATTTATTTAAAAAATTAAGCTTTACATTCCTTGCATTGGTTTTATTGGTGGATTCTGACTCATAAATTTTGACACTGAAAGCACTTCTATAAAGTACTGACAAAACTGTTGAACCGTTTAGCGCATGGCATAAGATAATGAGCTTGAAGTGCATTTTAGACTTGTCCAAAATTCCCCTTTCATTTGGACGTAATTACTGTATATATGCATTGTTCAGCTGCGTCTTAGAGTTGATCTTATCTTATCATGACCTCAAAAAAAAAATACTACAGTACAAGAGACAAACTAACTTGATTTTTCGTTTGTGTGATTCCAATTCAGGGCTCGTGTAAGGAATCGAAGCGGAGCTTAAGCAGCTTGTCCGAGGATGACGCGGAGGACTTGCGACTGAAGGTGGCTGACGGGTATCTGGACGACGGCGACGTGTCAGTGAAAAGCCCGGCTTTCCGTTCCTCGTCAGTGTCATCGACGTCATCAAATGCGTCATCTTCGTCATCTGCGGATGGGCTAAATTAAGTTACTGCCATCTGATGGCAGTCGTGGCGATTCTGGATGTTCAGCTTTTCTTTTTTTTGTTGTTGAATGTATGTGTTTGCGTGTGTGGTATTTCTGGCACACCAACGCACGCAGAGAGGGGCAAGTCGGATTGGAGACAGCAGGCGAGGCTTTAAAGAGATATTAAATGTGAGGCAGTCGTAATTTTTTGATGAAATTTGGGTGTGGAAGAGATCTCCACCCAGAAAAAATGTTTTCCTGGTTTTTTTTTTTCGTGGGAAGAAGTTGCGTAGGAAATGTTATATTTTCAATGCAGGCAGTTGAATCAGATTTTATCTAGTTGTTTCAAGCTTGACAGGAGCAAAAATATTTTAGAAGAACAATGCTGTGATCCGTTATTCAATCTGAAGAATAGGAAATCAGCTGATCATTGTCCAGAAGAAAAAAAGTCACCGAGATTTGTTTCCCCTTGGATCAGAAAGGCTTGTTTAGAAAATGATAATTGTCGTTACCTAACTCAAAATACCAAAGCAGAAGTTTAGGGATATTTTTGGAGTCACCGGGTTCCTTCCATTTTCTTTTTATTTCTTTTTTTTTGCATCCGCTTGGACGATGTGAAAATGTGTGAAGTCGTTTTTACATTATGACTGCGCGTAATTATTCGTGAAGTTGTGTTTTTTTTTATTCAAGCTCTCTTTGTTTTTCTGTCTTGCGAGATTGTGTCTTCCACTGATGAGTATTCGAAGTAAGAAGGAAGAGGATGAAAACCCCTCTTAGGATGATCACCGCACATTCCGAGAATATTCTGAGATGATCTTTGCGTTGCGAAATGCTTTCTTTTTCTCAAACTGTTGTGTTTTGTTGTGAATCAGTTAAGCTTTGTTTTCGTTCTTGTGCAAATGCTGCGAGCGGAAGGACGTTCTTCAAATTCCCAAGTGTGTTTTTTTCCTGGACTGAAATGTCAATTGAAATTAGATGAGATCCCTAAGTTTTTACCGAGAAATCGCTGTCGGGGGGGGAAGGAGAGTGCCGGTTATATTTTAAATAGCAAATCGGTGAAAGAAGAAGAGATACCGGTCGATTTTTCCGTTGAAAACTTTGCCGTAGACCTCACATGTGATGCATTCGATTTCTTTTTTTTTTTTGATTTTGAGAGGGTCTGTATTTTCTCTTGCGACTTGGGTTTGGAAGAAGTGAGGGTGAACGACGCGGATTTTTGTGAGGCGTGGGTCTATGGAAGCATACCTGAGAACTTTGATGGTTAATGAAAGGGGCAAGAAAGATTCACTCCAGTCTGCGCGCGTTTGCTGGAGAGCAAACAGCGAGATGCCGAGTGGATACAATTTTTTGAAGACATGTGTTACGATGCAATAAGCAAGCCATCAGTCAACAGCCCCATTTTCTTTTGACCAACTTTGCAATTGATCGTCTGAAAAAGCGTCCCGATCCTCTCATCCCAGCTTCACGTTGCTGATCGGGAGAGATGCTGAATTGTTTGAGCAATTCAAATTGGAATAAACTTTGCTGAATCATGTCCTTTGCTTTTATTTGACCTGAAACGCATTCCAGTTTTTATGACCATTTTTCGCGCATTTCAAGAAAACCACGAGCAGCACGTCATAAACATCAGATGAGCCTTCGTTTTTTTTCTAAGCACAGAAATATTACGGTGTGCGGCTTGCAAAATTCTGTCCTGCATAAACTTGCGTAATTTGCAAAAAGCAACCTTAGGAAAACCAAGATGCGTATGATAAGCCTTTGTGTGCAAGTAAGGTTACCCAACAAAGAGTTTTACCTCCAATTTGAATTTAATGAGATTAAAAAAAAAATTGACGTGAGGGGATTTTCAAGTTAGAGAACGTGGCATGATTTGAGCAGGTTAATTGATAAAAAATACTTTTCTTGCATAATTATTGAAAATTTTCGTACGTGACCTTTGGGAAGTTCCCAAATCTGTCTTGGGAAGCATTCAAGCAAGAATTTTCATATGTTCTGGATTAGGCGTTTTAAAATTGGCAATGGCTAACCTGTTCCCTGCATTGGATAAAACCATCTTTTCATTTTGAAAATTATTTTCTTCTTTCCCATGATGGCTTCTATTCATCAGACGACAAACAATAGTGAAACAATTGAACGGACAATAGTAGAATACTACACTTGATCATCAATAAGCCTCCAAAGAAATTTACAGCGATTTAAATCACGCATTCGAAATTTTCAAATAATTAAATTATTTCAGATTCGAACCAATTCTAAATCCGATTGAGACATACAACGACGACGGAGGAATATCACGAAAATTTCTTCATTTCGGGGGTGATACAAAACTGACCTCCAGCAGATGTGCCACAACAACTTCCATTTCCTTAAAAAAAAATGATCATCGGTCTCGCGGGGTCAGATGATACACGCTATTGACAGCAACAACAACAAAAATCAGTGGCAATGCGAGTCCATGATGGCGCGAAAAAACTTGTTTTGCGAGGCCAAGGCGTCAGTTAACCCTCTGCGTACCCAAGTACAGTATTTTAATGTCAGGCAAGGAAGGATAACAAACGTCTTTCCCATGCACACAATATTAAAAAAAAAAAACCCCCATGTCCAGTCACGCACGCGATCGTCCAACACAACCCGGATTCGCATAGTCACGTCTGACACCGAAAGTTCATGGCTAGCCGTGAAACACCCAACACTTCGACATCAGCCCCCCCCCCCCTCGTCTCTTGTTATTATCCCGATTCATACATAACGCGGAAGGATGCGAGGCCACCCGGAATTCACTTTTTTCTTCTCTTCCCGCCATCATTATATAAGCTGCAGAGAATCCCCTCAGGCCACCGATCGATCCCGCGAAAAGACCGCAATTAACGCGTCAACTCGCTTTGCGAAGCGCGATTATTCCAATATCTTCCGGGTTCCCTCCCGCGAGAATTACCGTAAAGGAAACAACTCGTCATGCCTCACCACACAGCATACACAGCACACAAAAGATGAAGTACGGAGAGGAATTCCATTCATTCATGCTCACGATTGGCCAAGATGCATTCACAATGCGAAAATTTTTTAATTCGTTCTGAGGAATCAAAGCAGCCCCTTAACGGGAAAATGTTTAATTGTGCCCCTCAAGTTCTTTTTTTTTTTGTTCGAGGTCGACATCTTCCTATTGTGATTACCAAGGAATTATAATTGAATGGATAATTTTTAAATTTGCTTAACCTGTTGAGGCACATTTTTTTGACGGGAATGTTGCTCTTTTTTTTTGATCGGTCGATAGCCAGGAAAATTAAAAGTGTATCGTGGAGTATGCACAATTTTGAACAATTTATATCGTATTTCTCTTAAATCATGAAATACCGAAGCAAGTACAGTATTTTCAACCTTTTCTTTCTTGAGTGCATCATTTTCAAGGCAGTTTTTGTGCACCAAGCGGCATAATCG
The DNA here is from genome assembly GCA_905338405.1 of Notodromas monacha. Lineage (NCBI taxonomy): Eukaryota > Metazoa > Arthropoda > Ostracoda > Podocopida > Cyprididae > Notodromas > Notodromas monacha. Next base: position 21,141 of record CAJPEX010000469.1, read on the forward strand.
GAATAACTTCAGTCAAAGGCGATATCAGCATTACTGTACAAACGAAGATTGCGAAATGGTTGTTCGATCTACCCTGAACCCAGTGGGTTCCATCCCACAAATGACCTTTTCCAGCTGGAGTGCGCGGTATTAAAGTTTAAGATACATCACGCTTCTCGATGGAATATTTCTTGAACAAAAAGGGAACCGCGGCAAAAAAAAAAGTCCCGGGAAAAACGTAATGGGAGGCTCAAAAAAAGGAATCAAAGAGAAAATGTCCCTGATGTACTCGACGCCCCTTCAAAAGAGGTTTTTTCGCAGTCTGTTCACAGGTGCAGAATGGAAAAGACCCAGAGGTGTTTGCGTCGCTTTTGTGCGAGTGGCGAACAGAATAAAAGGGCACGCATAAGAAGTGATCAGATATAGATTTTGGGTGAACCTCTATAACTTGGACCTCTCTAAGTCGAATTTTTTTTTTCAAGTCCCCGTCTATATTCCCTTAGAAAATATTCATTTAAAACCTTCTTAACTCAAAGGCTTTTCCTCACAAACCTCCATAAATTGAATTTTCTGTGGCCAATTGGCCATTATTTTATTGATGCAAGAAAGAGAATAGCAATAATAAAAAAGTAACTTGATGGGTTTTGAAAGGAGGTGCAAGAATCATTGCGTCCAGGTTTATTTAAGAGGCAATTGAAGACCCATAATTTCACCATTTACAATTTCCTGATATTTTCTATCTTTCCCACAACAAAAATATGCCTGTTTCCCTAACTGGAAACCTCCTTAACTCGATTTTTTTGCTGCTTCCTTGAAATTCGACTTGGAGGGGTTCGACTGTATTGTACAGAAATTTCTATTGGTAAATTGGCGAGGTATTTATCATCCATACCTTAGCTCATCATTTTTTGGACTAATTATTTTTGAGCGCGGAGTCCTCTTCCATATTCGCCTGAATACGGCAAAATTCTTCGCATCTTTCATGAAATTCAGTCAATTTCCTGACATCTCACAGTTTCTCGGAGTCACATTTCCCATCTCTTCGCTTCACGTTATTCATTTCTCTCTTTATCTCTCTCATTTCGTGAGACTCATCTCTATTCAGGCCAGGTACAAATCTCATCATCGCATGAAAAGCTAAACACAGTACCCGCGTGATTACCTATACTCATCCATGATTGCGTCACGCTAACAGACCACAACTTAACACCAGAGATTAAAAGCGACGAACCAAGTCGAGCGAAATTTCCTCTGCAAAAGCAAAATGGCGACGAAGACCGCAACTTCGCCAAGGTCGCAACAAGATTGAAAAAGACCCATGCAGCGGCTAACACATTTTATTCATTATTTTTTTATTTCTTTTTTGCGTTACCCATGCAGCCCATCAAAGCGATTGGCATACACGAAGACTCGATCGAGGAAAGGAATGAAACGGGACCCAAGCACAATACACAAGCGAGCTGAAAATCACTGAGAATAAACCTCGTCTGAGACGAAGCATTACAGTACACTGATGCATTGAGAGACAGATTTCCTGCTTCGCGGTCTGGGATCCCGTTCGATCGTAAAAATTCTCCCTCCGGTAACATCATCTTTTATCAAAGGCAACGCGAAGCACAAGATATTTCAAGAAAAATTTAAACCGATCGAGGGGAGAAAATAAAATAGTAGGACAAATTCACGATGGGATGAAATTGGTGCGATTCATGTTCCATGCGCCAAGGTCGCAAAAAACCTTGCGCAATTTGCAGAGCGGGTGGAGGTTGCATTTTTTTTTTTGACAATGGATCAGCCTTGCACTGACAAACACGAAATGAAACGCAATTGACGTCTTCATGTCAATATTTGAGAAGCGTGGACGTGAAACTGATTTCGGAGCAGCGCTTATTATTGGAGATGATGGTGTGATGTAATCACGGGATTTTAACTTTTCAAATCAGTGAGACCCCCCACATGCGGACACCTCGACCTGCGGACAATTCAACATAGGGACACTTATTTTCCCATAACAAATTAATAAAAAAGGCCTGACATGAGGACACTGACTTGACATAGGGACATTTTGCGAAAAAATTGCAAATACATTTCAGGCCAAATTAAAAGAAACAGATATTTCCAACCCTAAAATTGATGTGAGAAAAGTTCTTGGGCATTTATCTCACCAATTTACCATCCATTTAGCTAATTTTAAAAAATTAACTCCAGAAAATTATATAATGTAAGTCTAAGGGAAAATGAGACTCGACTTAGAGACATTTTGACTTAGGAACACTCTTGATGCACCAATTACGTCCGCATCTTGGGGTCTCACAGTCAGTACATTCAGTAAAAAAATTAAGGTACAAGTGTGACCCCGAGATGCGGACGTAATTGATGCTTGGACCTCGTCCCTATGTCGGATCAAACTTTCTCCTGGACTTCAATGGGTACATGTTCAATTCCTTCTCCTGTTCATCAAAAATTAAAAATAAATTCCCCAAAAATTGAATACAAATTTTTCTCAACTTAAAGAAATCAAAAATAATCGTCCAGATGAAAACCACTCAAAATCTAAAAAATAAATAAGATCAAAATCTGATCTTTTGGCGTCAGTGGGAGCTCATGGTACAAAGAACAAGAACAAGTCAAGCTATACTGTGCACAAATGAAGACAAAAGTCTGGGGAAAAAAGGAGCACAAAGTTCTCATCTTTTTGATCATGGATCAGAGTAAATTTATGATTGAATCAATTTTCAAAATTTGTGAATATAAATAGCTCAATTTGTTCAAGAGTCATCAAAATGTAGAAAAAATAATTTCTTCACATTTTTTCTCTAGAAATATTGGAAAAGTTTCCGTAACTCGAGACATTGTCCAGATTTTGGGGCAGATTTCTTTCAGTTTCAAGTTTCTGTAAGACGAAAATCGTCTATAGCCTCCGTGTTCCACTGTATTCCAGTTGTGCAACCAAAGAAGCTTCGAATAGAGATCAGAAGAAGAATAAATAACAAGAATGACCTGACCTGAATGATCCCAATCTAATCGAAGTCTTGTGAATTTGCTCGTCTGTAGCATCTTCATTGAGTCACGCGACAAAGCAGAATTAAAGAGAGATTAGTACGTGCGGTGAGCCAAGTTCAGCAAAATCTCGTCTGCAAAAGCAAAATGGCGACGAACCGCAACTTTTCCAAGGTCGTGTTTAAATCCCAGCTATTTTGATACAACTCCTTCGGTGCCCAGGCTCGTCTAAAATTTTTTTTTTTTGAAACCATAAATTTCTCAACATGACGCTTTTCTCTTATTCAAGGCTCACTCTTCTGTAAAACAAGCTCCTATTTTAACCTAGGAACAATAAATTATATTTTCCTTTCTGTTCTTCTTGACGGATTCCGGCAGATGCGCCAATTGTGCCTCATACTTTTTTTTTTACATCAATTTCAACAAAGATAACCTCAGAAGTGATGCCAAGGTTGCTACGCGGTGAAACCCCATGAAAGGAACTGCGCCGAATTTCTCGATTGCGGTGCTTAATAAAAAAAAAAATTACGCAAACTTTAGATGCAATAAATTTTATCAAGAGAACCAGGCTGTTTCCTGGAGCAGAAAAATTTACAGTTGCTCCTGGCTTCAGAAGGCCATCAAAATTCATGCTGCACAGTGATTACAAGCGCTACAAATTCCAAATTCGCTCAGACGCGGTAATAACTGCGAAAACGTGATTTTTGGAAACCAACTCAGGTACTTCGACTACGCCCATGCCCCCGAAGGTTCGAATTTTTTATTTTTTATTTTTACTTCGACTTCGTCCTTCGGAAAATTAGAGAGACAGGCATCCAACACGATATCTCGCCGAAGTTGAACACAAATATTGTATAATACTGTACTAGTAAGAACAAAAGCTTACGAACGGAGGAAAATCGTCGCTCCTGGCCATTTTTGCAGAGAAAATCAAATTTACACACTTATTGGCCGCACCCTGATTTCGGGCAGTCACTCAGGGGGAAAAATCTGCATATAGGCTCCAGAGGCATGAAAAAAATTTCGTAGGGAACTCAGTTTTGCCACAGAAATTTCATTCGGTTTGTGGAATTGTATCGCTATTTAAATTATGAAAAGATCACAAACGAGGGTTGTTCTAGTTGGACGCGACCTCTGATATTTTAGAGTAGGTGTGATTGTGAAGAAAAAAAATCCTGAAATTGCCCATGATGATCTAAGCAAGGTTACAGATTAAACACAAAATCTTTCGAGTTATTGTATGATGATGCGTGAAAACTTTCCAGTTACATCCGGAATTCACCACCAACGTCACAGGGTGCTAAAAAGTTTTCAGACAAGCACAAAAAAAAACGGAAATTTTGCATTGTTTCATCCATAATTTTTTAAACTTTAGATAATGATCAAAAAATACTTTCTCCATTATCTCTTCTACATTTTATATAATGGTTTAAACAAAACAAAATTATTCATTTCTTAGCTGGCCTGACAAATTTTAGCATCCTGTGACATTAGTGGAGAACTCTGGCTGTAACTGGAAAGTTTTTTACTCATCATTACGCAGTAAATTTGAGAACGATTTTTTAATCCGAAAAAATCAAAGAAACTTTAAATATCATGGGCTAGGTCATGATTTTTTTTTTTTTTCTGAATCACGCCTACTCTAAAAATATCATTGGTCGCGTCCAACTGGGACAACCCTCGTACAGTGGGCTTCATCAAAAAAATGCACGCAATGATAAGCTACCGTACTTCACTGCACAACACACGAGAAAAACTTCCCGAAATGCGTCTCTTTTTGTTGCAGGAATTCTTCGCCCCCAACTTGAAAACCTTCCCATCTCCGAAATTATGATTACAGGCAACACCTTTTCGTCACTGTGGCCTATCTTTAGAAGCCTGAAATATAGGCCGCATCCGAGTTTTTCTGGGTTCTTTACGTTGGGGGTCTAAATCCGGAACGCGGTTGAACCACGTGTGGATCATAATTAGGCGCATTTAATGAAGACTTTGTCATAAAGAGCGGAGGAATGACAGAGCGATGAACTCGGTCAATGAAACCTTCTGTCAGTTCATTATCCGGACGAATTCCCTCCCAACGAAATTGCCGTTTTTTTTTTTTTTTTACTTTTTCGTCTTCAATTGTCACTCACATCATTTTATTGAAACGCGGCTTCATTAATCGCATATACAGTAAAATCTCGTGATAAAAAAGTCGAGGGGACTTCAGAAAAAATTGGTTGTAACAAATAATTTGTAATATCGAGATTTTCGAAATTAATAACTGGAATGATTTTGGCAAATTGAATCTGCCTAAATTCAAGATCTTCATTTCCTGGCCTCTTCAGATGTTTTCCATGGTTGAAAACCAATTTTTGGAAAAACAGCGGCAGTTGAAATTATCTGATGAAAAATTAGAGTCGGCTTTCGCCTAATGACACTTGAGACAAAATTTCAACTACTGAAATAAATTATTGTATTTTAATTTTTCAATCAGAGAAACGTTTCTTCAAGCTAACCCTTCTAATTTTGGAAGCCATTGCACTAAAGCTCCTTCATTGGTTCTTGACTTAATTTTTGTAAAGAAGCTGAAACATTTTAAATACCTGCCATAAAGTCTTTCAAGCCAAACTTTTTGGAGTCTGCAAAAATTTTATGAAACTTTGCCAGTCCACAGAAAATTGTATGGAAACTTGCCAGTCCGCGGGCCCAAAAAGGTTGGGGAACACTAATCTATAGGCGTCCTGCTGGGATTTGAGACAAAATTCGTAATATTGAAAAATGTGTTGTAACAAGATTTTACTGTAGCAGATCACTTTTGTGCTGGCTCGCATTCGTGCATTGAACAAACGCGAAGAGTGGAGGAGAAAATCATCCTTTTTTACTCACAGGTTCATAAGCGACACCGTCTCAACCACCAATTTTTTTCTTCTTCTCCTTCTGCCTTGCGTGATATACAGACGACAAACAAAGGAACATTTTATTACGAACCCCGGAGAAAGATGTCGACCTTGGCATTTCCCCCAGGGTAGAATGCGTGGCTACACGAGGAGCAGGAACCCTCTGGAACGTTTATTACGGCCGAAGTCAAAGACACTTTCGGGTTCAGTAACGAAGATTCTACGCGGAAATGTCCGACAGACCACGCTATACGCATCAATCAAAATACCTACAATTTTTTTTTTCTCATAGAAAATATCTTCGGTGCAACATACAAAATGAAGTAACACGGCGCTCACGACTTTTCTGCAAGAATAATGAACATCCGACGCGTTCGTTGAGTCTCGCTCGCGCACGACAAAAAGATGGTCACTATACAGCGGGGGGGCATCGACATGCGGACATCCCGACATGCGGGCGATTTGACATGGGGGAAACTTGGAACTCAAAAGGTCTGCCAAAAATGCGGTCCAGACATATGGACACTTCACCAAAATTTCTAGACAAACGGAAAAATAAATCACGGTACTTTTTAGCATTGTCAAAATATTGATATATCTTGAATAAATCGAACTTTTTATATGCACATGAATTAAATAGAATTTTTTAAAAATAAATTCACTATGCTGTATTTCATAATAAATAACAGGCTAATTTTGTTCTTCTCTTTCCGAATATTTTCCATCATGGAGAGCACAGTTTAGAAATCTTGTTATTCTGGTTCTTTGTTTCTTGAGCTCCTTCTGACGCAAAAAAAGAGAAGATTATGTGCGGTTTTATTATGCAACGTTATTGAGAAAGATTATTTTATTTTATTTTCGGGGGATTTTTTTTTAAATTTTTGATCAAAAAGAGAACAGTGAGACCCCCACGTGCGGACACCTCGACCTGCGGACAATTAGACATAGGGACAATTATTTTCTAATAAAAAAGGCCAACATGAGGACACTGACTCGACATAGGGACATTTTGTGAAAAAATTGCAAATACTTTTCAGGCAAAATTACAAGAAACAGATACAGTATTTCCAACCCTAAAATTGATGTAAGAAAAGTTCTTGGGCATTTCTCTCATCAATCTACCAACCATTTAGCTAATTAAAAAAATTACCTCCAGGGGATAACTGCCTTTTCTCTTTTTCACTTGAATATTATTTTTACAGCCAACATTTCTATGTACTGTACAGAGGAATCAGTATTTCAATTCCCCAAATTCCCATATTGTGTTGAAATATATTTATTTGAATCAGTTTAAATTGGGAGACAATTTTCATTTTCATGGAATTATGGTGAGTATTTTGTACATAAAACACCAAATAAATTATATAATGTAAGTCTAAGGGAAAATGAGACTCGACTCAGGGACATTTCGACATAAGGACACTCTTGATGAACCAATTACGTCCGCATCTTGGGGTCTCACTGTAATCAAATGTACTGTATTCCCATATAAGTACAGGGGAAACGTGATTCAACACGCGGACATTCTGACAAGGTTCAAGCACAAATTACGTCCGCATCTTGGGGCCCCACTGTACTCCTGTTTATTTCTTTATACATAAATTTGATGGGAATGCTGAAAGCTGCATTTTTTGCAGCACATTGCGCAAGTCACCGAATTTCAGACGCTGCGAAGGATCAAGTTCGACAGAGTTCATTACTCATCATTTCAGCAAAACATCTTGCATCAGTGCTTCGAATCAATAGTTATCTAAATTCAAGCAACTGTGTCCCTAAATCATGGAACAGGTTACATGCCATTACTGACAGGGAAAAAAAAAGGACGCAAGAAATACTAACCTGTTATACAGCGACCAGTTTCTTGATCGGGGCACGAGTTGTCTGAGTCACAAATCCCCGAAGTAACCTTTGGTCTTTTGGGAAATTCATTCCTTTTTCTAGCCAAATTAAGAGACTTTGTTCCTGACAAAAAATTAGCATGCATATGAAAAGATCACACAACGGATACAGTGGAAAAATATATTTTCCCCTTGGAAATGATTGGCAGCAACTAAATTGAAAGTCATACGGGAACTCAACTTTTCTCAAAATTAGATTAAATCAGTACTTTTCAAATTTCCCTCCGAATCCCATACAGAAATAAACGTCAACTTCAAGAGCGGAACTTTCAAATTACAAATTATATTTCTTTTACCGACACGTTTTAAAATGCTGTTCTCCTTGTAATTTGTTCTTCGAGTATCAGTTCATGACAGTTCATTTGAGGCTAAAAAAAGACACGATTTCGATACTATTCAATCAAAAATCGGCTGATAGTTTGATGCTGAACATGGTTGAATGACAAACAAACTCATTTCAAAATGTATTCAGGTCTTCAGCATATTTTTGGGTATCGTTTCGGCTTTTGGTTTTATATCAAGATTTGAACGTACGCATTTGACTTACGTTACCAGTACAAGTGACATTCATAGTACAGTGTTGAAAAGCGCTGCAGCTAGAACTTGGGAAGAGCAGCGTAAGGAAAGATTAATTAAAATTAAAAACAAATAACGAATGTCTTGAGAAAGTAACTAGGCGCAGAACCGTATTTTGTGAAAAAAGCTTTCTCGAATCGTATATGATGCCAATAGCTCAAGAAAATACCTCGCGTTGCCGCGATGCAATATATTCTGCAGCATCACAAATCGTACTTCAAGGCTCCACTAGTTTGTTGCAATGAAGTTATACCGTGTACTCCATTCATTTAGAAAGACCATGAAGATGTAAATCACATTGCAGTTAAAACGGAGAGTATGAATTCGGTTGCGTCATCAGTCTGGCTGCACTTAAAAACCGCAAGGTTCAAAACTTCAAAATTCATCACCGCAACACAAAACCTGATGAACTGTTTCGAAAGCACGTTGAAACGTGCTGCTTTGAATCGTTTTCGATCAACGCCGAAAAAAAATTTAATACTGTGCTTCAATACATTGCTCACCGAGTTGTAAAAGACTGCAACCGCCAAATTATTTCGAAAAAAATATAATTATAATAACATTGGAAACCCCGTTAAAACGCCATCCGCCAAAATTATTGACGACTCAAATAGGATCGTTTTCAATCAACGCCGAGAAAAATTACTACTGTGCTTCAATACATAGCTCACCGAATTGTAAGACTGCAACCGCCAAATTATTTCGAAAAAACAAATCTTCCCTAATGATAATAAAATTGGAAACCCCGTTAAAACGCCATCCGCCAAAATTATTGACGACACAAATAGGATCCTGTCAAGTACTTTGTCTTCGATAGCCCAACAAGATTCGTTTTTGCCTTCAAGAAACCACAGAGATAACATAATTTTCTTATTGTAAGCATTCGCCAAAAAAAAAGGCGGACTTTAGAACGATCTTGTCTACAACAATTTTCTCTGTACAACGATTTTTCCCCACAGGGTTCTCCTCACATGTTATCAAGCTTCTCTACAACGAAATTCTCTCAACAACAGAGTCCACCTGTATAATTTATGCATCCCAGGGTTATTTTGATACTTTTCTAGAATAATAAGAATTATATTTCTTATCATATTTTATTTTTGTATCATTTTCATTTTTTATAAGCCAACGACCCCTTTAAACCGCCACAAACCTCAGCGAAAAGAAATGTTCGTGACTCATCACGTCAAGGTTTGAATATAAAATTGGCGGATTTGCAGTCGACCTCGTCATTATTAGTTCAAATCCAATACAAGGACATTAAGGCAACTCTACAGGTATAATACGTACGTCCCATCACGTTGAAGTTGACACGAATGTATACTCCCATAAATATTGAAACGCGAGTCTTCGATTAAGCCAATCTCGGAACGGAAAAGGTTCCGTATAACGATGAGTTACCCATATAAGATTTAGGAATACCGCACAAGATATGAATCTTTCTTCGTTCTTTTTTTTTTTTTTGCACCATCATGGATGACAAGCATTCGTTTACTGTTCACCCATTTTGTCACATCTTTTTTTCTTCTTCTTCCTTTTAGATACTGTACTGTACTTTGGAAGGTGAATGGGGCGTCGGCTTGTCAAGCGACCCCGACGGCAGAAAATTCCGATACTGTAATTTTATCTTCGGGTTTCGAGTAAATACACGCCGTGAGATGTTGAGGTTCCCGTGGCCGTGATCAACTTGACAATGCACCTGCGCCTTTTGTCTCGCGAAAATGCTTTTTCTTTGTTGCTCTCGCGTTTCATCCCTCCCCTCGAAACACACCTCAAATCTCAGTGAATTACGGGAAATGATCCATTCACCGGTCGGCACGAATAGATTTGAGCAACCGGGAATGATTGACGCGTAATGGTGAGTGGTTCCCGCGATCGACCCTGAATTGCTGAATATTATGTGGCAGACCTTCATCGCAATTAATTTCGCATTCTCCCGGAGGGGGGTGGACGACAAATAAGACGCGTTTCTAGTCGTGGGAACACAATTTTGGCTTTGGAAATTCAAAGATGGAAGAATGGAACGCATCCATAGAATGGACATGCAGTAAGTACATCATCGTCCACGCTTGAGATCATCGATGGAACAACAACTGAAGCTGAATCCATAATCCGTCGTTTTTAGCGTTTTTATAATTGACAAGGAGATTGATGTATTTTCAGAGCATAGCAAAAAGGATTTCCTTCCTTTTCAGTAGGGTAAAAAAAATCGGGGTGTACTAGATTCAAACGAACAATTCCAACTATTTAATTTGGGTCGCCGAATATGTCAATATTTATAAGCCCATGAACATTTACTGCACTGTACTCGTACATAGGATTTGCTGGTCTTCACGTTTATTCCACAAACGTACTGGGAAGAAACTTCACTGTACAGTTTTGCTCAAAATTTAGGACCATCTGCTTCAAAGGATGTTCGAAGATTAATTAAGGCTCTTAATCGCGCCATCGGGTATTTCCTTGTGAAAACAGCAAAAATTTGTGAAATGAAATGAGAACTCTTGAACGGAACATCGATAAATAAGCACGAGTTCACAGAAATTTAAACGGCCACTAAAAATACATCCTGTATTGTATTAGCAAACAAATAATTCGAGTTGGACGGAGACGGTAAGAAGAAATGCAAATGTTAAAACCCAAGGGGAAGTTACGAAGGGAATGCGAGGATAGGATCTGTACAATCAAGTCTTGAGAAAATTGAAAAGGTCTAGTACAACCTCTTTCGAAAATATGACATGAAGTAAAACACGACTTTCAGATAACTTGATTAATTTATGCCCGACCTGATAAAAAAAACCTTTGCCTAAGCCAAATCACCAATACCCCTAAACATTTCTTTGAAGCAGCTAAAATTTGACATCTTGTGCGAGAAAAACAAAGATTTTGGTACTACAGTACTGTAAATGCAAAGAATTGTACTCCACTCTTGGGTAAACGCAAATTCTCGGCAAAACTCTCCCAGCCGAAAAGGTTTTTTTTTTAGCACGACAGATCACCTGAATGTTCGTTGGAAATTATGAGAAATTGTAAATACAGTACGTACAAGAAACTAACTCGTGAATCGTCGAAATAAGGCAGGGAATATTACAAAACGTAGAATGTAGAAGGAAAACTCATCTGTGACTGTAGACAACTTGAAAGCTGCAGTTATTTTACTTGTTTCGAATGAATATAAATTTGAATGCCTGACCTTGTGACTCTTCGAAACCTCAAATCATCGTAGGTTCAAATTCTGAAATTGATAAACTTCAGACGGTTCTTCTATAAAAAATATAATCTGAAGCTTCCAGAATTGGGCTCAGCAGATTCATCTTGGTTTTCCTCAAATTTGAAACATATTTGATTCTTTAAAAAAAGCCTGGCTATCACAGGCTAAAAGAGAAGAGCATCCAGTATACCCCGAATAAATCCAATATCGCGATCCTGCTCAATATTTAATGCATATTTTCGACTCGATGTTCTCGAAGCTTGAACGAACATGAAAATGTTTCCAAAATATGACATGAAGTAAAACACGACTTTCAAATAACTTGATTAATTTATGTCCAACCTGATTAAATAGAAAAACATTTGCCTAAGCCAAATCGCCAATACCCATAAAATGTCTTTGAAGCGGTTAAAATTCTAAATCTTGTTCGGGATAAAACAAAGATTTTGGTAATAAATACAAAGAGGTGTGCTTCACTCTTAGGTAAATGCAAATTTTCGGCAAAACTCTTACAGCCGAGAGGGTTTTTATTTTGTATTTTACTCGCAGGTCGCGTGAAAATCAAAATACGAATACTGCTTCAGCAAAAAAAAAAAAAAGTTCGCAGCAAAGTTCGAACACAAAAGCATCGAAACCCCCCCCCCCCTTTTTCATCGAGACTTACACGCACAGAATACGTTTCACCAAATAAAAAACCGCAGCAACTTTGCTCTCCCCGACTCTGGTCTATCTTTTCTTCTTTTTTTTTTCCTCTTCTTCATTAACATAAATAAATGGTCGGGCATTGAAACTTTAGAAGAGCGCGGATTGCCGAAGGCTATCCAGCTGCTGGGAACAGCGGCAGCCCAAGAAAAACCGCAGTCGACGAAGTATAAAAGGTGCTCCTTGGCGCCAATGGAATCACAAGCCCCGCAGTCGCGATTCAGAATAGTCAAGTCGCATTCAACTTGCGAGTGAAGTTTTCTTTCGCGAAGATCTCCTTCCGCCACAAATCCAATCTCAACATGAACGTGCTGGTCAGTGTTTTATTCCACGTCATTTTCCTTGACTTCGTTCCGCCGTATACGTTACATTTCCTCTAAAGACCACTACCGACGCATCAAAGCCAGAAACTAAGAAAAATGAATAAATCGGCAGGCTTTTGATTTAAAAAAAAAAAACACTCGCGGAATGGAAAAATACGTTGTATCGATTTACGAGCATTTCCGAAATAAGTTCAACTTTTTAATCCGTTCGCAGAAAGATAACGGGTCCATCCTTATTTTGATCACCCCTGAACTATTCTCAATAGATAATCGTGGTTCAATAATTATTGTCTCCAAGAAAACCATGTTTCGGAAGTGCTCAACCCGAAAACAATGGACAAAATCTTTCTATAAAACAATACCCAGCGAAAGAAAAAAAAATTTCCGGACATGATTTCGTTGCAGAGTGATCAACTAAATCATTTAATTTATATGGCAATAAATTAAATGAAGTCCATGCGAGGGACCAGACTAAACAAAAATATGCGTTGCAAGGATAATATCGGTGTGCAGAGAATTCTTTCCTTATTCGATGGCTCTAGTGAGAGGAGACGATGCGACTATGGAGTCATAGTTGATATTTTTCATTTGTCTGACATTCGGTTTTTTATGCAATATGTTATCGTAGATTGCTTTCGCTGCCCTCATCGCCACGGCTGCCGCCTCCGGGTTTGGATACGCCGGTGTGCCACTCGCCTACAGTCACGCCGCCCCGGTTGCTTATGCCGGCGGATACAAACAAGACTATATCATCCCCCAGGCACCCATCATCAAAAAGGTACGATTCCGATTCACGAACAATTTTGAATAAAGCACCAAAAAATAAACTGCTGAAATTATCCCCTTCGGCATCAAATAAAAATTCAAAGCTCGTTTGATTCCCTGCGGCGAATAATGAAAACCAGAAAAATACAACAAAGAAATTTTTTGAAAAAAATAAAAGAAATAAAAAGTAAAGCATCTGGAAATAAACCGTAATTCCCCTTCATCCCATAATGATGAAGGAAAAATTCCAAGCTATTTTCATTCTACGCGGAAAAAAAAGGAAAATGCCAATTTTGAGTTATTCAGAAAAGATCCAGGGAAATATTGTGCGTGGCGATACAGCAGAATTCGTCTCGCGATCTGGACAAATAATTCGTCATATTTTGCATCCAAAGGTTTTATATCTCGTCATGTGCAGTACTTCAATTTTTAGGTTGGATGTTATTTCCCAACATATCCAAAATATGCAGGCTCGTCGAAATACAAATAATTGTGACTCAGGTTTTACGAAGAAGTACAGTACGTAAAATGTGATCTCACATACGATATATTCCCGCCATGCAAAGGGATCAATTTTGGATGAAAATACTGTACCAAGAAAATAATTTCTGAGAAAATCTTCCACTGATGTTGTTGTAAATGGCCGCAGGAATACCGGATTCAAAAAGCCGCACCTCAATTAAGAGCCCAACATTGCCTTACACAGTACTAAGAACTTTTCGCGAAACTTTCCGCAAATCGAATGTGTTTACAGCGTACTTGTATAGCAGAGTAGAGCAAACTGAGCAAGCAAACAATGGTCATATATTAAAATACAGACGGAGTCTCTCTATGACGATTTTCTCCGTGTAACGATTTTTTTTGTTGGTCCCATAGAATTACTATTCTCTCCACGAGTTATAAGAGTTATCTACAATTGAAATTCTCTCGACGAAGATTTCTTTTCTGGTCCCTTGAATTTCGTATCAATTACTGTATAGAGAATCCACCTGTACACAGTAATAATGTGGAGAAATGACTCACCGCTTCGGTGTTTTTCCTTTCAACACATAGTTCGCCAGGACTGAGGTCGTTGGCGTGGCCCCGATCGAACACGGCCTCACTGTGAAGCACTACAGCGGCAACCCGGCTGGATTCGGCTACTCACAACAAAGCTACGGCATCCACGGTGTCCGCAAGTCTGACAGCTTCATCGCTCAGCCACCACACAGAATCGAAAAGACCATCGAGTACGCCGCCCCGATCGTGCACAAGACCGTCCTCGCCCCGGTCCTGCAAAAGACCATCGTTGCCGCCCCGGTCCATCCAGGATACTACCATTAAGGCGTATCCTTTCCCGTAATTTCAGCAGATGAACCACTCCTTTTAGATTTTTACTTCGCCTATTTTCTGTGATTGCTCCGAGTTCAAATCTTGACAATTTCGGACGCGCTCTATCCAACTGCTGCGGCTGCTCTTCCATGATGAATTCGCGTTTCCTTTGAAATAGAACAAAGATGATTTTGCACTACTTGGCGCACACTCATTTTCAAAGCTGATATTTCGAGCTCATGGTATTACTCACCTATATCTTCAGCCTTTCCCAGCTTCCTTTGACAAGTTTACAGTGAAAGCAAATACAGTACACAGAAAGCAAATTCTTGGCTAAATAACTTAATCCATCACCGAGCACATTCTGCTACCAAATGAATCAATCCTATTTTCCCTCAAGAAAGCATAGGCATAATTTTAATTGGTCCTATAACTTTTAAAGTTCCCATGAAAATCAAGACCATTTCTTCCAAAAGCGTCTTACCAGGCCTAAAATTGTACACTACATCTAACCCCATTCAAGCACTTAAATAACGAAAATTTTAAATTGAGAGAACTTCCAAGCAAAAACACTAAGATAAGTAAAATGCAAATATTCAAATAAAAGGAACAATTTTTAAAACATTATTTACATCTGAGTGATTTCGATCACTACCGTAAAATAAAATGCACAAGGATATCTTGGATTCTAATTTCAAACACAGAGAATAAGGATCGGGTATTTTGAGAGGGGCTTATTCAAAGCCAAAAAATGTTTAAGCTGGAGAAGCTGAGGCTCACAGGCAAAGTTTGTTATTCAAGACACCCCTATACTGCACCTCTGACAAGTGTATTTCCCAGTGTGCTTTCTCTAATTTGCATTTTGACTCCGGTTTTGAGTGATCAAAAAATGTATAGGGAAATATCTTCTATTGTGTTAATCTTTCTTTTCAATAAAATTTGTGGAGCCATTTTAAATGCATCAAAAAATGCAAGAAACGGATGATTCAGAAAACTTGTCTTATGAAGCTGTAGTTAAGTCATATAGGAAGGAATGCAAATCGGATAGATCAGGTGCATGAAAGCTAGACTAGTTGGATTTCTCACGCGAGAACTTATGGGCTTCAAGTAAAATGTAGGATCAAAATGTAAAGGCGAGAAAGTATGCCGAATTGTTTCATTAGTACCAAAATGAAACAAGAAGACTTTACGGTTTCAACAAAAGCGATTTAGAGGTACTGAAATTTTACGGGAATATTTTTTCATTCAGCATTTTCTCTTTGACAAAATCGTTTTATGACCACATTAACCGAAGTGTACCATATCCACGTAAAACAAAAACATTTGCATTCCTGCTTTGCTAGTCAAAATGAAATACAGTATTCACGGAATTTTAAACGTATCTTTTTTTGGTCAGCCAAAAGATGTTTTTCACCTTCGTGACTAAAGCATGGTGGGAACCCAAAATTTCAGGAAAACGTACCCACATATGAAGAATACCCCACACCCTGGCCTTGATTTTTCCGAAAAACAGGCGTGGTCGGTACTGGACGAAATTCATCGCGATTATCGATTTTCAGATAATCGTCCTCGACCCTTCCCATTTTCGGATTTAATTGAACGAAGGGGGAATTCTAAAAAACAATAAGAAGAACACGTCAATTTTTTTTTTCATTTCACTGAAAAGTTCGAGGATCTTTTTATCCTCTTTTTTGCTGCATGCGCACTAACTCTTGGAACGGATGGTGCAGAGGATCAACTCAGGGAAAGGAAGGAGCAAATCGGAACCTTCATGAACCGAGCCGTAGTCACCAATATGTATTTCCGTGAAATGATGGAACCCGAGAATGAACCCAACGAATAACTTTGCTCGCACTTCGCACGTAACATATATCCTCATCCTGTCGACGAGGAATCGCACCGGCCATTTGAACTCCACTCTTCCGCCCAACAAACTAAAATTAACCACACGGTGTATGAGCAACAAGCGGGTCCAACCGCAACGCGCACGACACATGATTCGAAACAAAACAAAAACAAAAAAACGGAATGAAGAATTGGCATGCGAAAGCGAACACAAACGCTCGTTGATCAAGACTTTCAACACACAAGGTTATCACAAGAGGCAAGAACTGAAAACAAGAAAGCTTCGTAACCCAGCACGCCAACAACTCGTGAGAAAACGACGAAGTAGAAAAAAAGACACTTGATTTCCATTCAAAAACAAAATAATATCTTCCAGGAACAAGCGATGGTTGTTGCTTACATTCCGTCCGCGCAGCACCGAGATTTGACGAGAATCATTCGATCACCGTAGCAGAAGTCAAGATACCTGGCTGATATGAGCAGCTCGCCCATCATTCATACGAGCGAGGGATGAACAGTAAGCTCCCCGAATAAAGTCATGTCGAATGCACAAGTTTCAAAAGTTTTGAGAACCCGGGAATAAACATCATTCCGGCGACATCACAACCGCAAGAACTTCGAGAAAAAACTGGAAAGCCCGATTAAATTCCCCATGGCCCTTCATTCAAACACACGGAACTGTCCTCTGCTCGCTCAATAAACTGCATTCATATTGCTTGTTTAACGTCTTCTCAGGATGAAGGAAACATCCAAAAAACGTGAAAAGATAGACTAAGGCTGGACTAAAACGAATTCATACACTTCTTTAAACCTAGGATTCCGTCACAGCCTGGTTTTTCCAGATAGAATTGTGTCATAGAGTGCGGCATCCAGAGGCACATAACTGCCCGTTGAAGGGTCCATGAAGAAAAGAGGGTCTTGCACACGTTCCATATCGAATGCTTCGTGCTGCAAGTCCAACTTCTTCAGTTTGTACGTCCCTGGGAAAGTTTAATAAAAATGCTTCAAGAATAACAACGTCAGATGGCACATTCCATTACAGTATGATTTTGAGATAATCAATTGCCAGAGGTAACTCATTTTTTTTAGCCAGGTAATTGATCGAAGTTCGTCAGAGGATCCAAGACGCTTCGTCACTTGCGAGTTGTGACACAATATTCCCCCCAAAATAAAATTGTCCGCCGGTTTTTTACATACGCATTTTAAATGCAGTATGTTTTGTACTGTACTTCGTTCAGATCATCCTTGAAACGATCTGAGGGATTGAGACATTATTAATTTGAATTGATCCACAGCACGGGGCAACCTCATAGACGATTAGTAGGCGAAAGCATGGAAATCAGAGATTCTTAGATGACAGCTGATTTTTGGAAGCTAACATCTGCACGAGAAGTATGTCTCGTCTTCGTGACACATCACTCATTCAGCTATTCAAATGAAAATACGAAAAACACGAGCAATCTAAGGGATTTTTTGTTACGGTATTCTGTACCTCACTATGAAGGAAGGTGAAAATAACACACCTGTCGAGTCGAGTTGCCGAACCTTACGGATGAAAACGGGTCGCGCATACGGAGCAAGGGCTTTTCTCATGCCGACGACCAGGTCTTTCAGATCGACGGAATCGTCCGGGTCCAAAATGGCAGCCATTCCGGCACGTCCTTCCACCAGAGGCACTTCGACGCCGTAAACGACGCAATCCTTGTGATCGAGCAAGTGTGACAAAACGCCTTCAACTTCGGAAGTGCTCACGTTCTCTCCCCTCCAGCGGAACGTGTCACCGGTCCGATCCCGGAAATAGAAGTAGCCGAACTCATCCATGACCAAGACGTCGCCTACGTAAAGGGGTCAATAGCCTCGTCATCAGCACTAATAATTTCCAAATCCGGTAATAAGATAGAAATACAGTATAACAGGCGAAATTCGTACAAAGCACACACATTACGACTCATGCTGTAAGAACTTGAAAAGCTAGGAGGTATTTCTATCAGTCTCGTCTTCCACTTGTTGGAAGTCTTTTTGAATGGACTGATACTGACAAGTTTCACCAAGTGATACGATTATAATTTTTTCATCGGTCTCGAGTATTTTCTCGACAAAGCTGTAACGAAGACGAAAAATTGACGTTTCTTCTCCTCATTGCTAGAAAATGAAGTTTAAATTATTATACCAGAACTCTCCACACAACGAAATTCAATGCATCATGAAAAATTCTTCATACAAAGAAAATCTTTCCAGACAAAATCGTTTTAGAGAGAGCCCACCTGTATGAACATTTACCGGCAGTCCCAAATGCAACAAAATACATTCTTTAAATGTATTCAAAATCATCCCAAGTAATTCTATCATGGACCTCAGAATCAATAAAAATGTTCTAATCACAGGAATTTTTGGATGTGTGATGCGAAATTAGTCTTCAAAATACTGAAGGTTGAACATTAACTAGACGAAGCGAAGACTAAAAGAAAATCTTTTGTGAATCAGAAAAGGATCCTTTTAAATCTCGCTTTTGATCCTATTACGGTTCGGAGAATGTCGACTCGGGATTTATGGCAAGCAAAGAGCTCAATTTCAAGGCACAGTACTGAAAGCACTTCAGAACCAACACCCGATAATTTCCATACGAGAAAAAAAAATCAGAGGAGCTGACAATTCGAGTATGAATCACGCGCTTAAAGAAAATGCATCGAAAAATTACCGCTTCTGAAATACAGATCGCCCTGCTTGAAAACGTCTTTCATGATTTTCTTTTTCGTCGCCTGCTCGTCCGCGTATCCATCAAAATCCCGTAGAGGATGATTCCTTTGAATCTTGCCGATGAACTCACCCGGTTCTCCTGCAAATTTACCAAAAATAGAAAACATCCAAGATCTGGAATTCCTAGACGAAACAAACCAGGTTCGCAAGGAATGCACAATCCATCAGGGCCACGCAGAGGTTCGCCGGTTTCTTCATCGACCTTGATCAGCAAAATCGGGAGTACTGAGGGAACTATCAGGGACTTGAAGCCAACTGCGCCAACTTTGCCTTCCATATTAACTGCACGGAATGCAACGTTTCGGTCAATAACTTTGTACGGCGTTAGGAACGAAATCCAACTCACTGATATTCGCGTTGCCCTCCGTGGATCCATAAAATTCGCAAATCCGTTCAACTCCAAACCGCTTTTGGAAAGCTTCCCAGATTTGAGGCCTGAGTCCGTTACCAAACATAACTCGCACTTTATGGGCGCGGTCATCAGGTTTCTCCGGAGTCGAGAGCAAGTACCGACAAATTTCTCCGATGTACTGAGCAACCTAATGAGAATCCGAAGAAAAATTTGCTTTCAACGGTAAAACATTTTTTACAAGATTAGCAGAACACAAAAGCACACCCCGAAATAACGGTCGACTGGGTTCAACAAAGGAGACGAAAAACGCTAACGGAATGTGCGTTTTTCAACACGATCGATTAAAAGGGGACAATCTTGTTTCGTCTTTTTTTGATTTTTTAGGAAGCGTTTTCTCACCGTGCAATTGTTATTTTTTGCCTCAGTCCAGAACTGAGACGCCGAAAACTTTTTCCGCACAACAACTGTAAGGCCAAAGCCCAACATTTGTCCAACTCCGACCATGCCACCGGCGGTATGATACAACGGCAATGGGTCGTAGATTATATCCTCGGACGACAACTGGGTCATGTATTGCACAGCGGAAGCAAGATACACGAATCTGCGTCATTCAGCACGTCAAACGGGAAAGCATGTAAGTAGAAGAAAATCCATGCGCAAAAGAAACAAATGAATTTAATTAAATATTATACAAAAGGCAAACAGTTTTTTTAAATTCGGCGAAAAAACACACAGAATACAGGCAGCATTGCAGCCAAATGGGTTTTGTACATATAGTACTGTATATCATGTGAAATATTGACTGCCTCGCGATGGACTGATATCTGAAAAAGAATTGCCATGGATTGGTTTCATAGTTGGAATGGAAGCATTGGGCATATTTTCTGCAAGCCATGAACCTCAAAAGTCTGCATATACCAGACATGATACAATTTTCAAAAATTAAATTCGTCTACATAATTTTCAGGAACATACAGTATTTATCAAATTATGGGCCATAAATATTTCGGACATACTGTTGGAGAAAATGGTAGGAAAGAAGATCAGGATAGTTTTCTGCGTAAAATTTAACGAGGATATCCGTAGGCGTTAAAATTAAAAAACCCTCACAACACCCCACAAATGCACGTCAGCTTGCCGATGCTTCTGGTGCAGGATTGTAGTCGGTTCATCACTTCCAATTATTCTTACCGAATCAACATGTACACCGAAGGACTGGATGCCTTATATGGCTTATAATACCGATTCAGCTTAATGATGCTCGCTTTAATTCCAATAAGGGAAACCTTCCTCAATTCATGATTATAATTTGACAAGAGGCTGCTTCTTGCGCAATTTCCAGGGCAAATCTCAAGAAGCTCAAAATTTTCAAGACTGAATTCAGAGGGAGATCAAAACCATTCTTTCCTTTTTCCAATCTCTACAGATTCAATGAACAAAATAAAATATACTGTATTTTCAAACGTCTCAATCATTTTTAAGATTAAAACCAGAAGTCGTACATATTTGATGAGTTCGCACAAATAAGACACCCTGAAGTGGCACCCAAGGTCATACACTACTTCAATGGATTGAGAATAGAGATTTTAGGCGTTTAATCAATCAATTGGTTTTTTCTCCGTAACAAAATCCAAGAACGGAAAATTCAAGACGCCAATGCGAAGCGTGATAGACGATTAACCACGTCTTCCTGACTCTTGAATTACGCCTCTATATAAATACAAAAAAAGCTACAGGAAGCACAAAATCTTAATTACAGCATTCCATGGAATTCTCAGACAACGTATGGAATGTTTCAGCGGACAAAGCCCTCAATAACTTGTTGACAACAGACTTGCAGAATTCAAGCTTGTCGTCGATTATTCCTGGAATCCCGACGCTTCACTGCAAACCGGGCAAAGCAGAATACCTCGCGACAAAGTGGAATGCAGTGTTCCATAAAAAAAAACTTCATTATGAAGCAAGTGAGGCATGCAATCATTTTTCCCTCTCTTTTCCTGGAAAGGCGAAGCGCAAAAAGCACAATCCAAAATGAGAGCCATTCGTAGAGCGGAATACATAAAAAAAAAATTTGTATCCGACATGCGAGTTCGGGGGAATGGCGTCCCTCGGAGGCCTCACCGTACATCGGTGGGCGACACAATCGGACCAGAAGCCACTGGCAGAAAACCGTTTTCTCGTCACCAACGTGTTCCCGTCCAGGACACATTGTCCTACACCGAGGATGCCGCCAACCGAATGGAACATGGGCAGTGGTGCATAGACCACGTCTTCACTTCCAACGCGGCAAATATCATGCACGAACCAGCTAGATGTGACAAACCTTGAGACCGCGAAAAAGCATCACGTGGGGTTTTTCTTTACACCAAAAAAATGCATCTTCAGTGGTCAGGTGCAGAACACAAAACCAGATAAAAGTTCTCCATAATAAAACAACGATTCGTAGAAAGAGGTCCATGTGCTCCGTGGAGTTTCAAGCGTATTTTCCAAGACCTCAACGTTTATTTAAGGAAACTGAAAGAAACATACACGCGAAGAAACTCACCATCACTGAATACGACTAATACAGAATAGTCAAAAAGAACTATGGCTCGTCTGTAACCAAGTGCAGTACTGTATAACGACTATAAAGGCAGAAGTTTTAAATTTCTAAGTCGACTGATCTACTGTGAAAAAAAATAAGTCCACAAGCCTACAATATGGTAATTGATCTCAAGAACGGTTCCGTCGTAATAATATGACTTCAAAAGGGGCTTCATCGTGAAATATAATTTCGATAGGGGCGTCTTTAGACTCAAATGTTGAACCTTTCGGGCGAAGAACATCCCAATTTAATAAGATACCACACATACTTTCTGTCCGTTTGATGACCCAAGGTTCTACGCAGAATAAAAAGGCGACATACAACATTCAGTTATCATGACTAGAGCTAATGGCGTTGCACCAAAAATTAAGACGAACAAACGCTTCATTAAACAACTTGAGAGGCTTCGTCAACTTTCCGACAGTAACATGCTGAATAATTGATTTTTAAAATTTG
The DNA here is from genome assembly GCA_905338405.1 of Notodromas monacha. Classification (NCBI taxonomy): domain Eukaryota; kingdom Metazoa; phylum Arthropoda; class Ostracoda; order Podocopida; family Cyprididae; genus Notodromas; species Notodromas monacha. The sequence goes on from CAJPEX010000469.1 coordinate 43,773, forward strand.
CGAAGCACACGATTGACTTCTTCAAGTGTGAAGTAAAGTACAGTAATTATAATTTCAGAGGGAACATCGGAAGAGTTGGAAAACTTTGAACTCGTTCGAAGTTCACACTCAACGACTATCTGAATACATCATTGTACCTTAGACCCTCCATAATCGCCTAGTCATTCGGATACGGCTTCACGCGAGATATGAGATCTTATCAAAAATGTTAAGAGACGAGGATCAATTCTGCAACAATACTCTTTCTTAAACATCTTGAGTACATTTAAAAATAAAAATACCGGAAAGATGTGCTTGGAGATAATGTAAAAAATGTAACACGAAGTTGAGCCAGCGAACAAATTCTACACATGTAGTTAGAATTAAATTCCATTCGAAAAATTTATCGATGAACAAAAAATACGATGATAAAACCTATGGATCTGCTTCATATGGTACCTAATACTGATAGCCAGTAGAACCAGGAGAGACTATGAAACACGCGGAAAAAAGTAATACATGGTTGCACTAATTCCCCTCAACTTCAAGAAATAACATTCAAAAAACCCTACAGCCCAGAATCCATTAGCAGCACCTGGAACCACCCTAGTATATGCCATAAAAATAATAAAAATCAGCGAACATGAAAATATCGATCACGCCACCATGAACGGAGATCGGAATTGAAAGATTGAACTCTAAGCAACTTCTGGAAGGCATCGTGAAATCACTACCTTGAATGTTTGATGACGGCTGCTTTCGGCATACCGGTAGTTCCCGAAGTGTAAATGTAAACGAGCTTGTCGTGGAATCCAAGCTGTTCTTTCACTACTGGTTCCGAATTCGAGGCATCTTTCATTTCGCTCAGCAAGTCAACAAAATTGCCAGCAGCCTTCTTGTCTTCTCCGTCAATGCGAACCACAAACTTGGGAAATTTAGAACCGAGGTCCGCTTCAACCTCACCGAAAGCTGCGCCAGATAAGATAATTTAAATAACGAATGCAAATTTTGAAACAGGAAAAGTGAATCTCTCTTGGTTACCTTCAGAGAAATTAGAATGGAAGACTACGGCCTTTGATTCGGCGATCTTGATGCAATGCACGAGCTGAATCAGGCGCAAGTTGATGTTCACAAGTGCTGGAACTACGCCGACTTTGGCTAAACCCAGCCACATGCCAATAAATTCCGGGCTGTTGTCCATGAACAAGGCTACAACATCTCCCTTCTTGTACCCCTGGGCTTGAAAATAATTGGCGACTTGATTGCTGTATTCGTCCAACTAAAAAAAAAGCAAAAAAAAACATACATTCATCAATTCGTTGCGATTTTCACGAAGTTTTGAAGCGTAACTACTAGAATACGAAAATTGGCGATAATAACAATGACGACTAACCCGCCAATCTTTAGTCTCGCTCCATAAAAATATTTAAAACGCGTCCTTCGATGAAAGCGTTTAAATTTCAGATAATTTGCTTTCGACGAACGCTTCTTCACTTGCTTCACATTTACGAACTCTTGAAAAAAATCCTTCAGGAAAAATTCAAGCAGGAAATTGAAGTCTCACATCCTTGAACGTCCATTTCTTTCCTTCCGCAATGACAGCCAACTTATTTGGGAATGCTTTGGCGTTCTTGATGAAAAGGTCTGGAACAGTTGTGTTGCTGCGCTGGCAGAGTTTCACCTTCAGAAGGACTTTCACGAAACAAATGCCGGCCCTAAAAGAAAACAACACGCAATAATCACACATCCATCAATATAAATATGTTTAGCACAAATAGAACATTTTTACAATATAGCATTTAAAAAAGTTGAGGAGGGACTCGGTGGGCAATCTTTTAGCATCATGGGAAAAAAACCCGATCGTTCGAAAAGCAGGAAGATCGATCGATAAGCAGCAACAAGGATTCAAAAGCATGTTCGGCCCGAGGAAATAAACCACGGCGAAGCTGGCTAATGCATCGATGTCTGTTATTTACGTATCCTTTGCGGATCCGATCAGCCCGCCGTGGAATTTCTGCGGCCTGAATACTTTTGGCCCACTTTGTGCTCTGAAAGCGATCCGAAACTTCAAACGAACCGGAAGATGTTCCAACTCAAAGTAGCGCTCCCGGAAGATAAATAGTACCCGATTAAAAGTTGTAGCGCCGAACTTCTCCTAAAACCAAAGCAAAGCAAGTACAGTACTGTACTGTAATGTAGTGGCTCAAATGTAACATAAACGTTTACCGCCGAGAATACCGAGGTAGATGATTATTCCGCCGGAAAGTGTTTACAAGCTTTGTCAGTCGTGAGCTACTCTCATTTGGTCGATGAAGATCAGTGTAACTTTCAGCTTATGTTCAAAATACGACAGTTTCTTATTTTTTCAACAATAGTCCAATATTTGAAGCACAAATACGCAAAAAACGAACAGGCAAATATGCTCCTTCGACTGTGAGAAAATGAGGAATACCTACAATTGGAAATAATTGACCATATTTAACGAAGTGAAAGGCAGTCGAAGTGCTACATCATGCTTCAAATACTGCAATTGTAAAATCTTTCTAGTGACAACGTTTCAGCTAAGATATAGGCTAACCTCTTTCTACAAAAAAAATCGAGGCCCAAGGAAAAATCTTTGTAGAGAATTTACGACCTCAACATAGTCCACAACATGGAGAAAGAACCCCAGAGGAAAAAAAAATCTTGAGAAAAGAGTTGCAGACGAGATCGTTGTGGGGAGAATCCACAGGTAATTATAATTAAAGAAAATAAATAAGCTATGATCTTTTCAATTTTTTTTCAGTTACTTTACTGCAGCACAAAATGTCAGTTTTTGAGCGGATATCGCCCAAGTCAGGTCGGCAATTGAAGATTATCTCCATAAAATCAACACGGCTTGCTTGGCGTAAAAAAATATCGGATCTTTCTTAGATAAAAAAAAAACACTGGGTACCGTGCTCACAAATATTCGGTTCAAGACACTCGCGAAATAATATCCCTCGTACTTGCGCACGGGATCCATTCTATCATGAACTCTTGATGACATTCTCGTGTGCTACAAGGAAGACATAGGGCAAAGGTAGCTGAACTTTGATCTCTCTGACTTACCCAATCCTACCCCCCCCCCCCCTTTTTCCTTTTCCCCTTGTTGCTATGAAGCAACCAACACACTCGTATAACCAAACTCTTCGGTTTGAGTACGGGATTGCTCATCAAGTTAAGACAACAAACGTACTTCACGTCACGGCCGACAGTTTTCGCCATACATGACAACTTGCTGCGTTTCTTCACGACGAGGCCCAGCTCTCCGTTGTTGTCCGCGTTTGTTTTCGAATCCATCTCCGATTCGGCATCGGGTTCTACCGAACCCGAGAAACAACAAGGCAATAACCCCGAGGGACCCGAACGAGACATCCCACACAAACTAATTCTTCGCTTGCATTTGCGCGTCGAAGTCGATTTCGACCGATAAGCGAGGCAGAAATGGAAATGCTTCCAAAAAATGCGTAAGTTACCGGTTCTCCGTTCTTCAAAAATCACAGGACGAGAAATTCAATTGTAATCACGACCACTTGAAACAGCGACAAACGCAGGATTAAAACAATTCCACATTTTCAAAATTTTCATCCGTCGCAACGGTGTTTGTTTTCGAAGCGATTAATCTGATTATGGAAAAAGAAGATTTTTCCTGGCTTCAATCCTTCCATATGTATAACCATAGAAGGGATACATGATGGAAGAAAAATGACCACTACAACACCCAGTTCCATCTTTGACCTCAAGGGTCTCAGTGCACCGTAGTGCCTCACAAATCTACCCAAATCTAGGCATCAGAAGGTTCAAGTGATTATTTAAATCACGTTTTATTCCAATACGAGGGGTAAGGAAAAAGTTGGCTGCTTCGTCTTTCCTATGAATAGTTCATAATTCAAGGTGATGGTTTCAAATTGTTTTTATTCGTCAGTCACTTATTTAAGATATTAGAGGGAATTCAGGAAACTAAATTTTTGTTCAGAAAAACATATTTTTACCAAGGTGCAGCAATTTTTATTCTCAACACTCGATAATTTAAAAAAAATTGCCATCACTGATTACTTAGGGAGCGATTAAAATCCGTCAGAATAATAAGTAAATAGCCGGGAGTCCATGTGTTAATGGAGCATAAGATCGATGATAAGTCGTTGGATGCCTTTTTCCTTTTTGAATGAAAAAAATTCGTCATTCAACTTGAGCTGATAAGAATAACATACAAAGAACAGGACCGATCTTCAATTGATAATAAAAATTGCAAGCCCTGAGAAGCTGAACTCGGGCTGAGCTTTAAAAATTCGCTTACTGTACGAACATTACAATTGTAACTTTTCTACATATCCAATGAAGAAGACTAGCCAGTGCGTATTTTCAGTGAAGTCGAAATATGGGTGAAAATTAGTTGTTGATTCCTTTTTCACACGTTCCCAAAACTGGGAGAAAAAAATTCATCTTTGATTCATTTTTTACACGTTCTCAAAACTTCGAACAGATCAAAATAGAGGAATGTAATAGTGTATGAAAAAGGTCACGTGTTCGAAGACCAGGACAACTTCCGAAGGACCGACATACTTCAAATTTCATTTATAAATTCTTGGAACACGCGCAAAAATCCGATCCAGCACAATTCCTCATTCCATGTTTCGACATTAAGGGGATGTTCATAACAAATCTTTGCGGGTTTGTTGTTAGTCTCAGGACTCTCTCTCTCTCTCTCTCTCTCTCTCTCTCTCCTTCTGGCGATTAATTGCCGTGTAAAAAAAATATGAGTAATTAGTAACCAAAATTCACGAAGAAAATTAATGTACGATTTATTTAAATTTTAAAATTTCGCCAAGTTAAATTGGAAAAATGAAAAAAAAACAGCAGGAGACACACTTGAACAGAAAACAACACAGAAAAAAACTCAGGTTTTTCAAGATTTCGAAATAAGTACAAGCGACCCCGAGATGTTGATCAAAATTTTGCAGACGTCATCTCGCTGTATATAGACGTCATCTCGCTGTAGCTGAACAATGACGAAGTGGTTTTGCCATCGATGCGCAATTAGTACCACAGAACAAAACATTTAAAAAAAATTTCAACACTAGATCCCTTTCACACGACTGCACAATTCCGAGTTGCAAAGCTGAAGAGAGGAAAACAATCGAGTAAAGTACATGAGTATCAACGTCAACCACATTTTTCCAGAACGTCTCACGGCAACAAAAGATCCACGGATCAGAGAACGCATTCATTGCCTATGATTACTGAAGCAACCAGGAAGCGGCACAAACAATGCTGTACAGTGAGTCAGTCGCAACTTTCTACGCTTTTATTTTTTGCGAGAAACTTCAAAATGTAAGTTCGCCGTTTAGAAAATTCAAGCATATTAATGCACGAAATATCTCATTCAAAACCTCTTTGTTCCAAGACGACTCCGCTGAACACGTGAAAAAAGGGTCAACAATTGGTAGCACATTTTCTCAAAACTGCTCATGGAAAACAGATCATCCTCAGAAGGAAGGAGCAGAAGGGGAAGAAGTTACAAGACATGTTGCAGTACAAACCCAAAAAGAATTTTAAGCGAGATCGGTTAGCAAAGGTTTAATTTTTCTCCAAATTGGTTCAAATTCACAGCTAAAAATGATAAAATCATGCAGCTAAGTGTGCATTTTTGCTAATTACAAAATATCTATGCATGTTTATCATGCGTTTTCCTCTCGTATGTGCAAAGAACTCATCTTCATTAGTTTTTCAAGATGCAGAACCAAAATTTCGAGAAGGAAATGGATAAGCTATCAAATTTTTCTTTCCGTTTTCGAAGAATTTCATCCTGATTTTATAATTCCTAATTAATTAACAAGATGCTTAATTCTCCAACAAATTCAAATAAAACTGCAGCGATTTTGACAAGAGTTTTTTTCCCGTAAAGATAATCTTCGATTCAGATTCCATCTTCTATCCACAACGAAGCACATGGCAAGAGATGGCAGCGAACTGACCGGAAATTCCATGAGTTTCCGCCCGTGGAACCGGACGAGGTTACCTTTCCCCTTGAGGCAAGAATTACCGACATCACCTTCCCTATACTGTACTCTCTCTTTACTATTTTTCTTTTTTGCTCAAGCACAGGATCAACATTTAACGGGTGGCCCAGAAACATGAACAAAAGATAAGGAAATGTTTTCAACGAATACACTTCTACGTGCGCATTACGAGCAGCATATACCGCATTAGTTCTTTCGTAACTGCCATATCATCGTTCGAGCCGATGCATCGCAAGAGAAGTTGAAAAAGACCTTTGGAATAAAGCATATCTGAGCCGAAGTTATACGTTGTTTTGCTGTTTCTTTTGTGCGATCATTTTTCTTCGCATTGCACATGTTGATTCGAAAGAGAAGAAAAAACATGGGTCTGGCTTGCAACGTTGGATTCACAGACCAGGATATATATATGCAAATATATATATATGCATTCAATATATACGGTATATATATTTCAGAATATATATATTCAAAAGAATATATATTTACCATCGAAAACAAAACGTAGATCGATTATTACTAGATGAATTTCGATAAATGGGTGCGTCATACGCGTAAATATAGATACAAAATCTACGAACTCATAAAATGCCGCAAATTTCAGGATACAAATTTCTCAAGACACGTGGCATTTCCACGTAACTCCGTCAACGAGGGTAGTAAGGCAAAATAACAGGAACACTTTCACCAGGCTGACATTTCCAACTTGGAGCGCCACAGGGTATAAGAAATTTTTTTACACGAACACTCGTTACAAGAATTTAAAAAGCACGAGACCATCAGTCGAGAGAGACAGACAGACGAGAGGAAGAAAGTAGAGGGATGGAATGCATTCCCTCATTAACCTACTGGACGTTCGAGTTGAACGTTTGTGTGTACGACGCATAAATCGGTCGCTGGGGCTTAATCCCATCTTCCTCAAGGAAGGATTTTCTCGAATTATTCCACAGGCACTCGGATGACAGACGATGGAATCCACATAAAATATTAGAATTTCATGACACGAGGCGTGAGCAACATCTACAGTAGTATTATTACTGTACTGTATTTCCATCTCATGTTCCCACGCCACGGATTCCGGGGCAGGAGGTCTCTCAACATCTGTGACTTTTGACTCCGGAATTACGGATTCAACTCGACACTTCTTCGCTTGACTATATTTTCATGAGACAAAATTGCATCATATCAAGCTTCATCGGTAAAATGATACAAAATTAATCTCTCAGCGTTTCAGGGAAACAAGTTTTAAATTAACTAATATACTCGTAAAATTGAGCCGACGCCTAGAGTGGAACGAAGCAGTTTTAGAAAAAAAAACTACTCCAGGCTAATCTTTCCGAATTATTTTACGCGTTATCCTTGGGTCACGTGCTTAAAATCATCAGTGCTCAACTATGACGGCCACTTTTGGTCCCAATTTTCGTGAGGTAAAAAAAAAAAACCGCTAATTTACATTTTTTTTAAAGACAAGAGTTAGCATTTTTTGAATACTTCAATTCAGGAATCAAAAAATATTTTTTCCAAAAAAAACGTAAGTAACCGCCAAATCAACTCAAATGGAAACGTCTTTCGTCAGACCAAATGTCGTCTACAATTGCACATTCCCTCACGTGGTACGTCTTTGAGTAATTTATTTCCTATTTTTCATTCGAACCAGACATGACACGAAAGAATAACGTTACAGTATCACTAGGATTCCTCATCATTTCTTGGATCGATGCACTAATCGATAATCGAGTATTCAGCGCATCAAAAAATTATAACGATTCTGAAGTTAGCAACGGATTTTTTTTCCAGACGGACGTTCCGTTTGACTTCTGATACCGTCACACAAGAGTTCAATGAATTCCGAACAGCCAGCACGCTTTGAATCAGAAACAGAAAAAGCTTTCGAAAACGTGTAGGATTTCGAAAAAAAAAAAGCTCACAGCAACGAAATCATTCAAACTTTTGCGCCCTTTTTATTGGGAATCCCTTTCAGCAACGCATGAAACTCATAAAATGATTTGACGATTTTTTACGTGATCTCTTAAGTGAAGCTGTATGTAACTGTCATTCATACAATAAAAAAGGCGCCTCATGCGAGAACACGGATGCGAAAAAAACGAACACAACGCCACCGTAAAGGAAACTTATTATTCAAGTACAGTACAAATTGACGACAGTTCCAATTCTCCCCGAGCAACTCACGAGACAAGCCAACTGAATTATCGATTTATCAATTTTTCGAAACCCCATCTCAGTGAATAATGCGCAAATACTGAGGAGCACGTTCGCAGAAATTCTCACTAGTCCGAGAACAAGCAGCTGAAATTCGGATTCGAGAAAGTCAAAAGAACCCGGCACACAACACGGACTTCCCGCGTGCAACTCGCGAGGAATTCAGGTCACTACAGTAGCTGCGAAGCCAACTTCGCAGGCGCCAATCCGCCACTCACTACTTGGTTCACTTCATGGCCAACGGAGTCACCTTATGCGGGAGAGAGAGAGAAAACCAAAAAAAAAAGGACGCCAACGTGGGTGTTGCAACAATCGCCATTAGACCGACAAAAGCACAAGCCCTCCGGACTTTCCGCCGCTCAGCCGCGTGACGAAATAAGGAAATGCAAGATGATTTTTGTGGCTGTGGTCTCCTACGGACCAAAGGATTACGACAGGGAGACTCATAATGATCCAACGACATCTGGATGAGAGTTTCCGGGATGTTTCGAACACATTTCGAGTGCTTATTATTTGGGGAAAAGACGAAAACTTCCCAAGGAAAATTTGAATTTCAAAAGTGAAAATGAAGATAAATCGGTCCTTCAAACGTGAATCATTCGTCGCGGACTCTTTCATTTCAAGATTTGATCCCGTGCAAAACTTACGTCAAAAATAGCAAGAATGTCATTCACCTTCCAACCGAATACTGTACCGTATTATACAGTACAGTACTTAGGCGAAAGAAGAGACAACCTTTACGTAGATTATCAACAACAACAAAACCCGGCGCATCCCGGATTTTAAAGCAAATTTTACTTGACGGGATGGTCAAAAAATATGTATTTATTCAAAATAGCAATGCATCATCAAATAGTCATATATGATATTTCTACCAAGAAAAAAAAACATTTTCAGCACAATTGGAACTGAATCACCAAAACTTCGAATTCGAACGAACAGCAACCGCGAGACAGCACGTGAATTTTTCTCTTGACGATGATCAGAACAACGACTACGGAATTTAAAAGTGACATTTCGATACAATTACAATTGAAAGAAGACACTAATCTTCGATTTTCATCGAAGCTAAGCAATTTTTGCTTAGCGACGTACAGACGATATTCTGTCAAATTGTGAAGGAAGTGAAAGAGGCCAAGCATTTATCGATTTCCGTTTTGAAGTGTGAAAAAGTAATGTGATCTTATAATAGATTATACCTCAGACTCACTCAAATATGATTGTTTAACACACAGTATTAAATTTTTTTCAGATTCTGTATTACAGTACACCTAATAAAGATAAGCTCCGTCAGTGAAAACAGAAACAAACAGAAATAAGGTGCACTCGCAGCGTTAATAAAACCGTATCAATCCCACGAATTTCGGGGCAGGTTATCGCACTTCGAAAACTCGGAAACGTGTCCGGAAAAACGGGATGAGAACATCCGCCCTCGACAAAAAATTGAATCCGTTTTTCGAACAAAAATAAAACAGACTGACAAATGATCAAAGCGTAACGATTATTTCTTCTTACTCGCGTACTTTTTCCCCACAATTCCAGAAGAAAGAATCAAGGGCAAGTCGTACACGAGTGCAAAGTATAATGGGGCTTGAGGGTAATCTTCTCGAATTTTCTTTGCGTAAGTCAAGGTGCGTATCTCACACAAAGGCGCTCGGTAAGCGAATAAAAAAGGCGAAGTGTTTCTCGTCCACGCGGGCCTAGTAGGGGAGACGAAACCGCGACACGCTTCATGAATGTAGTCAGAAAAAGCCGTTGCCAACAACTCACAGGCCTAATCCGTAGTCAAGCAGCTTTATCGGACCAAATCAACAGACAACAAAACGTTACGGTGATATTTAGTATTGAAGGTTGACGAAAGCGAATGACGCCATTAAATAACACTATACTGTACTTGTCCTCAGGCAGCAAACAAGATTGAAAAAAAATTATACAACTTCGAAAGAGGGTTTTGACCAAAATCCGCGCCTACGTTGAATCAAATGTAAGCATTAACATATCTAAAATATTCTTGAGATAAAACAAAAAATCCACACCATGATCACAGGCACCTAAAAATTTATCGACGACGTGGCCAATTAATAGCAAGAAGCTATCAGAAAAAAATGCTTCAAAAAAGCCACCACGCATAGACCAAAGTTTGTGTAACCATTAGTACGCTGAACTATTAAGACGAGTAACACTTATCTTCGTTGGATTAAATGAATTATGTTTGCACAGAAAAATTTGTCGGAAGGTGCAAGAATTGATTCATTTTCTCGTAAATTACTTGAGATAGTTCTTTAAGAATGCGCCACGAGGGAAAAATGCATCATCAAGCTTTCTTCACATTTCACACATTCAAGGTTGAGTCAGTGAAGCCGAACATCAGACATATGGTGATCGAAATTCTCGCCACAAATACAAAAACCGCGGACGTCGAGCACATCGGCGATCCCACACTGGCGAAAAAATACAGGTATGAAAATTCCAAGTCCTACGCCAACATTAGTACAATTCTCGGCTTTTGATCATGCTTCTCGTTTAGGGTTTTAATTAAAAAACTACTTTATCAACATTTGTTAGTACAGTGTAAATTTCATGTGGTCAAAATTAATAAGATGGACCGACTAAAAGATGCACGGACGGAACTCCCCATCCTGTAGGCTGTACCAACACATGGAACAGTACATACAGTAGCAGGGGGTGTAGTCCAAAGGCCCCCCCGGAAATCCCCCCTAGGTCAAAAGCCCCCCCTAGGTGCAAAAATTGGGGATTACAGGTATTCTTGTAACTCTTGATGGTAAGCTGCACCTTTCACCAGGTATTCTTGTAACTCTTGATGGTCAGCTGCACCTTTCACCAGCAGGCCCAGCACAAGGCCAAGTACCATTATGTTTGTAAGTTGAGTATATGATCACCTGCAATGGTCATCAGTGATTTTTTGAATTTCANGCTGCACCTTTCACCAGGTATTCTTGTAACTCTTGATGGTAAGCTGCACCTTTCACCAGCAGGCCCAGCACAAGGCCAAGTACCATTATGTTTGTAAGTTGAGTATATGATCACCTGCAATGGTCATCAGTGATTTTTTGAATTTCAAAGCATCATCATTTGTTGACTTCTGCAAAATCTACAGTTCACCTTGTTGGTCCAATGGCTGGTGCACTTTAGACCATCAGTAATCAGAGAGTTAGTCAAATTGCATACTACAATGGCTATTTAGAAAAAAATGACATGGAGAGCATCAGTGACAGTGAGGAAGAGGCAGCAGAAGGCAATTTTGAAGATGATTATTAAAGTCATTTTAAGGACTAATGAAACCAAATAGCCCTTTTCAGGGCCACCAAGCATTATTATGAAACTTGCATCCAATTATAAAAAAGTGGCAGGGGGGGCTTTTGGCAGGGGGGGGGGCTTTTGACCTAGCGGGGCTTTAGGCAGGGAGGGCTTTCCGGGGGGGGGGGGCTTTTGACCTAGGGGGGCTTTTGGTTGGGTACCAGTAGGAGGAATTTAAAAAATCCCAATAAAATTTGAAAAAGAACAGTAAAAACGTTTCGCCATACACTATCAAGACAAATGCAGTGAGTCACTACATGTAATTTTTTCTTCCTTAGTTGTTCAACCGAAGATCCATTTCAGCTTTAATAAATTCAGAAGGAGGCGAATTTTAGAGCGTCATGCGTCGGAAAAAACCAACGATGCGGCCCCCAGAAATGAGTCAATATCCCATCAATAATAAAATTCATCATCAAGCAAGTATCCTTCGAACTCTATCCAAAAATATTCCCAGGATATTCGAAGAATCAGCGCAAAATGCCACTTCACCATCGCATTTAAAGACGAGACGGGCGCTGATTCAAACGATTCCGCTTCGAAGATGTAATTTATGTGCTTCAAAACCAGGTTTCTAACTCGAGAAAAACGATATGTGCACTACAGTCCTCAACACCATTGAATTCTTCGGCGCATTAGAAAATCTGCTCGAAACTGATAAAAAAAAAGGCATTGACCCTAGCTGGAAAAGCCATTGTTTCCGCTGACACGTCATCCCCGAACTTGGTACACGGAAATACTGTACAATACTGTACTTTCCCCAACGATAGGAAAGACGATCTAACATTTTTTCCAACCCGAAAATTCAATGGTTTCCAGCCCAACAGAATGTTTTGTACACATTTTTGGCGGAAATAAAGAATGCGACCTGGCAATACGCGAATATGAGCATGATCTGGAACTTCATGAAAACGATTTCATTTGCCATGTTTGCGAAGTCGGAGCAAACATCAAAAAATTTCAAAACTCACTTTATATCCCGAGGTAGCGTGTTGATGAAGACTCTCCACGCCCGTGGGTACAAGACAGCCATATATCCAGTGGCTATAAGGAGGGCAAATGGAGCAGCGAAGACCATCCGCAAACCGAGCATGTACTTCAATATGATGATTGAAGCTAAGAAAACGGTCTGCACAGTAACCGTCGCCATGATGACGGTTTTGTGGGAATAACTGACCGAAGTAAACGATCACTCGTTATTACTGCAAATAATAATGCGGACATTATTAGCGTCCGGAACAACCGATAAAGCGTACAATTTCGCAAGAAATTCCCGCAAATAAGTCTCAAAGTACGATTCGAACGCTCAAAAATTGATGAATTAATTCTCCAAAAAATATTATGTTGCTCAAAGAAGCCATGTGAACGGCTTTTACTGAACTGCCGGTCAAAAATTGTTACACCAAACTCAGTTTAGAGAAACATATGTCTGTTTGGAAGCACCGAAAATGAGCGGAGCCTTACAGCAGATACAAGAGTATACGTTGCATCTTAAAACTAGAGATTTCAAAGAGAACGAGTACACTTCAGAAAACGTGATTAGAATGCATGATAAACGTTCCCACTTCGACGTCTCTAGATGATAGTAAATGCTGAGGAAACAAACAGGCACTTTCATTGTCCCACTGCGGAACGCATCGACTCTTGAGAAGATCCTACAGGTGTATATAAAAAAGCGAACTTTGTTACTGTGAATCAAACTTTGGCATAAACACGCACGGCCTCACTTGAAAAAAAAAGAAAGCAACCTGGAAAACTGTGAAACACAATTTTTAACTAGATAGATGCTTCAAACTTGTTGCGTATTTTTGACCATAGTGAGCTGAGAAAGTACTGTATATCAAATGATTTAATTTAAATTATCATACAGTATTATATGTCACCTGTCCGCCACTCGAAAAAAAGCAAGAAAAACGTTTGATAAAGCACACGTACACTAGCTTATGCTTATGGCACTTCTCAGACAGGCCACCCAACACAACAATACTGAATACCAAAACGAAAAGCCATGAACGCGACTGAGGAAATTCGATTCAATCCAAGAAATACTCGATCAGAAATATTTCGCGACTTGAACGAAAGCATCCGCATGGAGAGCACAGAATGATTTTAATCAACAGTGGAGAGCAACGGCAAAACAACGAAGATAATTCTAATCACGCTGTCATCTAATCCGTTTGATTCCATCGCTGAAGTCGGGCAATTCTTCTTACGCTTTTTCGACGGCCCGCCTTTCGGCGCGATTGAACTTTCTTCGTCATCCTCGTCAGATAGAATGGCACTCTCCCGCTACACTGTCCTCGGTTTCGTGCTTTTCTTCGTAACTTTCTTGCGGGGATTGCCTGGCTTGCATTTAACTGATTTTCTTTTAACTTTACGAACATCGGTTGCACTCAAACATTCCACACTGTCATCACCATTAAACATCTTCACGCAAAATCGGATACAACCAGGCCGATTAGTGCAGAAGCCCTCCCTAAATCGGTAACACACGTCGTGACTATCGCACGACGATTGGGAGCGGAGCTATCCTAGTATTGGGAGGATAGCTCCCAATATTCCGATAAGATTTGGGGGAGGGCCGAATTGTTCTCCCCCACCTGGCTTGCATTTAACTGATTTTCTTTTAACTTTACGAACATCGGTTGCACTCAAACATTCCACACTGTCATCACCATTAAACATCTTCACGCAAAATCGGATACAACCAGGCCGATTAGTGCAGACCTCCCTAAATCGGTAACACACGTCGTGACTATCGCACGACGATTGGGAGCGGAGCTATCCTAGTATTGGGAGGATAGCTCCCAATATTCCGATAAGATTTGGGGGAGGGCCGAATTGTTCTCCCCCAGCTCACGATAAAATACGGAATCGATGGATGCCCCTAGCTCAAGTCTAACGTAAATAAGTCAGTTACATTCATGTGACGGGTCACGAGCTCCGCCAATTCCACTGAATGTTAGCAGGTACTTCGCGCAATGCTCCTCCAGCCACAGATTAAGTGAGATTGTCCTACATGCCGCCACCAGTCGTTGATGAACTGATGACGTTTCCCAGTGATACATGGTTGGACCAATAGAACACCTCAACTGACTTTCAGCCTCTCCATTAGATGTCGCTGTAAAGGGTACAGGGTGCCCGTTGGCAACGGCGCAAGTTGCAGAACACGACAGTTCCCCGAAAATTATTGTAGAGTTGACCAGCGAAAAGTTTGAATGTGATCTGGAATACGGTTTGGTCATAATGTGATCATTTTCCCCTGACCCGTCCAAATTACGAACAGCGTGCATCCTTCATTAAATAGCTTTGGTCAAGGATGCCGCCGCCCCGCGGATCGCTTTCTAAAATCCTCCTTGATCATGATGTGTTCTGTGCTGCGTTAACGCATGCTAATGCTTCTTATGAATCCGAGATAATGGGCCTGCTGATCGGAAAGGTATGTTTCGTATCGTCGCTGAAATCGTGTGTGATTCCTACATTTATTCCCCCGTTTGCTGATTCTCGATTCTCTGCTGTCGAAGTGCAGATAGTTGAAAACAATGGAGACGTCGTGGCTCATATTCAGTTTGCACCGAGTCTTGTTCGAACAGAAAGACTGTCAGATCGAGTGGAGATAGATCCCGACCGTTTAGTTGAAGGATCAGCGTTGGCCGAACAGGAGTCTGAGAGCAGTAAAGAAGACGTTCGTGTTCTGGGATGGTATCATTCACATCCAAAGATTACTGCGCTTCCGTCTAAAATTGGTGCGTTTTTATAGAAAGATTTATTTCCCAGCGCAATCCGCGGAAGCTCAGAACATCGTTCGATTATTCATAAATGCGGGACGTAATTTTCAACGGAATAAACTTCTTCCTGCAGATCTCAGGACACAACTGAACTTTCAGATCATGGAGAAATATTTTTGTGGCGTCGTGATTGCCGTTTTCTCCAGTCGTGATGTTGATGTTGTGAGTAAAAAAAATGTTTTTACCGCATTTTCTCTTGTATGACGTTCGTACCGTATCGCCCAGCAACAAAGTACTGTGATCCGAGGATTCCAGACAAAAGAGGTTCACGACACTGTTGAAGAAATTTACATTCCTGTGGAAATTGGACCAAAGCACATTCGAGGTGGAATTCCGTCTCTGAGTTCTGGAATGTGTCCCCCAGTTTTCGTGACGAAGTCATACATGAATGCTATGTTACGAATTGCATCCACATTCAAGGAAGAAGAGCGATCATTGTATCATTCAGCAAATGGAAAAGATGGCGATGAGCTTGATGAGTTTTCTCGTATCAATAATTGCTTCGGTGAGTTTTGAAAGGAGTATCCTGTGTGAAGTGTGTGAGAAAAAGCACCCAGCGGGAATGACCCATGACCAAATTGTTTTACTGAATCAAGTTAGTGCCTCGGCTTTTCTAACCTTCACTGTTGATAATATTGCTCGGTTTTCCAAGTACTGTGCAGTAAAAACGAGCCTTTTCAAAGTAGGAATGCACATGCTCTCGTGTAGTATTTTTTATAACCTAGGTCCAATGGTACCTGATGAGCAAGATTTGTTTCTATACTTACAATATGCGTATTTTCCAAACCTTGCAATATTTCGGAAAGTACTGTACTATAATAGATTGGTATTAAGAAAATGATACTGCGTATATGACCCATTGAAAAATTTTGGTCACGGGGGACTTCAACTGTGTGCTTTTCCCGGTGTTCCGGATGGTCTGAAATCGCTTACTTATTGAAACTGTTTCGTGTTGCAGTTTTCACGAATGCAATGAGGGAAATCTTGACGTTTACGCTCATTCCACTGCATTTACAATTGAGAGAACGAATCTCGCTCCACAAAGGATATTCAAAAGCAGTGTGATTTCTTTATTTTTCTGACAATGTTACGGGTGATGTCTTTTTTTCAATTTTGGGTACAGTAAAGTTGATGAGGAATACAAATAACACCTGTTCGATACATTGTCTGGTATGTGATCCGTTGTTTGAGAATTGTCAAGGTCGATCACTAGCATCTCGATGTCAGTTGAACCAATAGAAAACCTTATCGCAGGTATAGTTTCGGAAGGTAATTAAATGCTTGGTCGAGTTCAATGTCATCCGCTATCACAGCCGTCGTCGAAAAATCTTCTGCTTTTATTCGTGAATTAGAGTATAATAAATTTCAACATGAATGGAGATTGGTCATCTGATAAATCGCGCTTCGACAAGCATTCAACGAGTTCTCCTACGAGCAATTCCTCACCCGTGATTGCCTCTTCATCGCAACCATTGACTGAAGCTCAGCGTCTTCATCGCCGACACAACTTTTTTGGGGATTCTTCAACCTCGTCAAAGCGAATTCCCCAAGCTTCCAAGAACAAAAAATCCCCTCTTGTAACAGTTCGTAATCCCGGATCCAGGCGGCAAACGGAGTTTCGTTTGCTTGGACAATCTGCTACCTCGCATTCTTCTAGTCCGAAAATGGCTGTAGGGGTTCCTAAGAAACCTGTGCTTTCATGGAAGAATAAAAACCTTGTGTCCGACGCAGCAGTTCAACGATTAGCGGCGTATATCACCGACTCGAAAGCCATGAAACATTCTACCCTAGCGAACCCGGAATCCGCTAGTACTGATTCAACCAGTGAGCATTTCTGCCTTCAGGCAATGCTGTGCCTTCATTGTTGTATTCTGACTATTTTTTGCGAATTATGACAGTATCGCGAAATATGTGTAATTTTGGCAGTGTTTGCTGTAACTTCTACAGACGGACATTCCTGGAAGTCTGTCAAGAAAAATCTCCCGGAACAAGACAAAATCTCTTCGTAATTTTATGTTATGTCATTTTTATGTCATTTTTAATAATTTACCATGAACGAAGTCATGTTTCATCCGCTGACAATTTTTGGGAATCTTAAAAACTTTGGAATTTTGAAAAGCTTCAGCGTTTTATGGCGAGTCTCGGTTTTTCATCACCGTTTTAAAAGTTCCATGGGGTGAAAGCCGTTGAAATTTAAATAGCATTAAATAAATGTTGCTTTTAGCATGACTACGGTATATTTTCCGTGTGTATGTAGATGCATGCAATGTTAATTTCTGTTCTCATCTTTACCAATGCGAGGTATAAGACGAGCGTTGCTCATCGCTACGTCGTGTACATTTAGTCAAATTTTTTTCAATTTAAATCATAAACTGTGCAGTTGTCCGTCCTGGTGAAAACACGCATTTCTTGGTCCAACCTGGC
Source organism: Notodromas monacha (assembly GCA_905338405.1). Taxonomy (NCBI): domain Eukaryota; kingdom Metazoa; phylum Arthropoda; class Ostracoda; order Podocopida; family Cyprididae; genus Notodromas; species Notodromas monacha. Next base: position 61,537 of record CAJPEX010000469.1, read on the forward strand.
GATTATTCATCTCCGTCCCTCGAAAAAATTCGTAAATGTCTGGAAACCGACGAGGAAGAGCACGCACTCATCATGAACTCTTCGCAAGATTCAGTGATGGCGAAAGCAGTAAAAGAATTCGAACGTCCTGATAATGTGACGCAGTTGCTTTCTTCTCATAACAATCAAGAAGAGACTTTTTCTGATTGCGGGGAAACCAACGCAGAAACGAAAGAAACTTTGAATAATGAATCAACGACGCGTGAACCGTGTGAGTTCGAGGAAGATGCTGAAATAGATCATTTCGAACGACAGAATGACGATCATTCAGACTACGAAGGTGCCCATGGAGACAAATAATTATTCGAATCAAGCTGAAACTTAACGTGAATTGGTTACAGACGACGTGGAGAGCAGATCTCACAAACGTCGGAACTGGCGGAAGGATCGAGGCGGCATATTGGATTATATTCGTTCGATCGGATCTCCTCCAGCTCTCGTTGCTGACAAAAGCAAAGTAGAGATGCCTCCTTGGGTTCCAGGTGAGCAAACGAACTTCATTACTCTCGTTTCTGTTTTTTTCGTTAACGCTTCATGTGCTGTACTGATTTAGTAATAAGCTCATTAGATGCCTTAACCTTTTTGCCGTTCCGTATGCCCAAAATTCTGTATAAAAAACATCGAAATAAGTGTTATCAATAGCCAGCCTGAAGCAACCCTTGGGATTGGTCAGATTTCTGTGTATCATCGACCTCGGAAAATTCGTTAACTATTAAAGTTATTACCATATGTATCAAAGGAATTTCATTTATTTTTGAATGTGCGTTCACCTTCATTTTCAACATTTCTCTAAAATGAAGATTCTCTTGAAAACAAGATTTCCAGCTAAGGTATGGTTGAAACTTGAGGATATTTCTACTGCCTTTCTTGCCTAAAAGCACTGTTCTGTATCATTTTTCTTAACTGTGGAAAATTTCGGTTTGTCATTCCGGTACTGTACTTTTAACCTTTATGCCCAACATTTTTTTTGATTGGATGACTTATGCAATTGAAAAAAATCGAGCATTTATTACTGTCGTAAAACGTTATTTCACACTAAACCTATATCAAGTTAAATTGTTTTGCGAAAAAATGATTCTCTCTATCCCTCGCTCAGTAGTCGCTCTCCTAATTTCAAGTTTCATTATTATCGTTGGGGTTCACGTTTGAAACTCGCGACCATATTATTTCTTCCCCTGTAAATTCGGCATACTCCCAGGCTCAACACCAGAGGTATGCACAATATGGTGTTCAACTGTACATCATTCAGACTGCGACGATTTTTCTTCCTCTCTTCAGTACGCATAACCTCTGTGAAGTACAGTACTTACGGTTGGAAAGTCTTGCTTGGAAAATAATAACCAGGCGGCTATTTTCTTCTATTTTTTAAATAGAAACTTTCGTGAAGGCAGCTGCGAGTCTTCCTCAGCCCATCTCAGGGAACCCGCGGCCGGACTTCGAGGCAGCACGTGACATGTACACGAAGCGGATTTCGGTCGGGTTGCAAAACTTGTTGGCCCTGAATCCCTTGTTGCCTCCGCGATTGCATCTTTTCGAGGGTTCTTTGCCGGGTGGTCTGCCGGTGATTGGTTGCCGGAACCCGGGACCTGACGGACGATCGGCGGATTTCATCGACTCTGACATGGCAAGCAGCCACGGCACGGCGTTGAAGATGACTCCGAGCCTGACTGATTACCGACCCCCGGGTGTAAGTCCCATGCTAATGAAGCAATCATCGATGAGGGAACAGTAATCAATTTAATCACGTTCTGACTTTTGTGCGAGGAAATCGTCTGTTTGATGAAGTAGCATTCTTGAAAGAAGTGCTGACTTTTCCCGCATTACCTAATAGATGATGATGATTTTTTTCAAATGAAACACTTAAATCGGGGTTTTTAATCCGATGACACTTTTTCATGCACCTGCTGTGTACAGGGGAATTTAAAGTTTTGTAACCTTTGCGAGTTATGAGATACAATAGTTGTACTGTATGTGCATACGGTATATTGCATATACTGTTGTTGAATTAACCTCGATCACTCGAACCTCTCTAAGTCAAAATGTTTAAAGTTCCCTTCTGCTTTCTTGAGAAACAATGTATTAAAAACCTCTATAACTCAAAGGCTTTTCCTCTCCAACCTACGCAAGTAACTCGAATTTTCTGAGGCTTTTTGGCTAATTTCTTAACGCAGGAAAGAGAAAAGCGATGAAAAAAGTAACGATGCGTTTGAAAGGAAGTGAAAGATTAATTGGGGCAATGAATTACCCAATTGGACAGTAGCAAAACTATAAAATTGCTTATCTATGTTGTTCATGCTGATATAGGAAAGTACTTTACAACATGATCCAAATACTTAATTTATTCGATTCTCTGACGTCTTCCGCTTGTTATTAAAATCTGTTCTCCCAAACTTCCATCAGTTATGGACGAACATTTTAAAAAACCTCTCATCAAGTTATGCAAATAAAATAATAAATGATCCCCAAAAATTCAGTTTTCTTGTGAGGAGGCACAGGTAGAATCCGTAGAAAGTATCCCAAAAACAGTAATCGTAGAACGGAAGAAGACAAAAATTGCTGTTTTTTTATGTCTGTGCCATCTCCAGAGAAATATTTGATGCCCGGATAATATTGCTGTGGCCGACATCGTTGTTGAGAGCGCACCATGTATTACTTTTGAAATATGATTGGACTTTCTCCACCCTTCAAAACTTGCTGCTGCGTGTCTGTATCTTGAGTTACTTAGGTCATCAGTGTCTTGAGACCGCTCTCATCCTGCAGTAATTTAAAAACGCCCGCACGTGTATGTATAAGGGGCCATCCGCTGTGCTGTGTACCTTGAGTTTTACTCATATCACTGCGGTAGTGGTGGAGTGAAGAACTGATGAATTACTGATATGTGCATTTGGAAAAGGAAGGGAAAGCTGCCCACACACAAACATTTCGTCAGTGAAAATTTCGAAGCGGTGTTGGAAATGATTCCGCAACCTTAAATCTTGAAGATGAATGAGACAAACCATCAGTCTGGCTGTCTGGGATGGGCTGAGCGCCTCATCTTATAGAATATAGAGGGTCCACAAATTTTAGATTTATTAATGTCCCAGAACTATAATAACAACTCAGCGTATTTCAAGAAATTCACTCACACATGAAATAATTCACAAAAGATTGTTAGAATGCTTTTGATATGCAGTTTTCAAGCTCAGTTTATTTAGTAGGAGATTTTGCTGCGAAGAATGAGTGATTGAATTTGGTTTTTGGAGGTGCGCTGAGGAAATTTAGCTTAAGTCTTATCGACCAGTTACAGCAAAATTGAACTTGTTACTAGTTTTCGATGCTGCTGTTAAGCAGAGTCCAGCGATGGTTTTAGGGTTACCATAGTTCAACTAAATACCCCCGTGTTCCATCAGTATAAGCAGGATCATGCGTAAGTTATGATTTTCTAATTCTTGCTGAGAGACAGGCATTCACGTATGTCCTGAGCAACTGAAAGAAAACATGATGAAGTACTGTATTGTCATTGTGTTTTTTGATAAAAGAATATACTGTACTATACATAACGAAAAAAAGTAATATGCACAAACATTGTATTTCTTCCTCCGGAAAACCTCCCCTGAATACAATCGAACAACGTAGAAACAATCTCCACATATATGCAAAGGTCAATGTTCAAAACATGATAAAACATCCGTCTTGTAAGAAACTGAAAAACACCTCGAGCCCGCAAAACGTCGTACAAAATGTATTAAACAGACGAATCTTTCCAACGTCTCGTGCTAGTCCAGAAACTGTAAAAGGACTGGAACTTTTCGGGAAAATGAAGTGGATGATGCTGTCGAGAGAAATGAAATTGAAAAGCGGATGGATTTCCGCTAGATTCAAATCTAGACTCAAAATAAAAATGTTTTGCGAATGATCCTCGGATCGGATCCTGCAAAATTTGGCACTTTTGAACAACAGAAAGCGCATGTGCGAGGAAAACCCTGCATTCCTCCGCCTCACATGACCCTCAAAACTTCTCCTAGAATCTACGAAAATGCACGAAGATGCTCCCGAGAAGCTGAAGTACTGCCACGCAACGAACGAATTCATTAAAAGAGGCTGCCTGTACTCTTGAGGTAGGCGTATTCGAAGGTGAACAAAATCTAACTTTCCAGCGTTTTCTTGTAAAATAATCACTTCAAGGTCCAAGAATATCAGAACTACGTTTCAGATTAATTTGCTTCTCAGCGAGAAAAAAATGAGTTGTGACACGTACTACACGACAGAAAAGGCTCCTCCATATGCGCTGAGCTTAGCTCTATCTTTTTCCAACACGAAAATGCCTTTCGGAAAACTCTTGAAAACAAGCCTAGCGAAGAACGATCCGTTCTCCAAACCTTGTTAACTATTTACGTCGCAAGAGCTGCTGCTTTCTCGTCAGCACTTCATGGTTAAAATCGTAAATCAATGGCGTAACATTTTTTTTAGCTCATCAGAGGAGGTTGCAGGTGATCAACGGTGAACCAGGATCTAGAACTCCGTCCAGCAAATGGATGACTCCGTTGGTGGCAACGATGTCCGGCTTCGTTACGCGGACGTCATTCACGCCTGCCAACCGCTCTGAAAATGAAAATGGCAGACATTTATTACTCTATATGTAGTACAGTAAATTTCCCCGAACTTGCCCCGCAAGGCAACAAAGCTACAATATTTTATCCTTCCTATACTTTCTCCGCAATTGGAATTGAAATCATTACGGACTGAAGAGTGTTTTAAGTGAACGTGCGTAACCTAAAAAATATTCAGATTAAAAAAAAAAACGAAGGCATACTGAAGAAAGTATCCGTTGTCACAGCGCAACTGACAGAAAGCCCCTCATCAGCCTCAGTCGTGAGGTACTGCCGATCGAAAAGCCCCTCGCTGAAGTATGTTCCATTCAGCAAGTGGTACTTCATGATAGCTGGGTATAGGGAGAATAAGCACAGGAAACCGTCAATATCAATCTAAATTTTATGGCCAGCTGTCAAATCGTACCTGCTGCCTTATCCTTGTCATTTGCGACGATCTCGTCAATTTCCGACTTGATCCTGTTGATTGATTCTGTGGATGGTGCTAGAACGGTGAACGGCCCGGGTCCGCTCAGCTTGTCAATGTTGTTGGTCTCGATCAGCAAGTTTGCGACACCTGGATAAGAAAACAATTAGCTCAGTGATTGTGTGTTTAATGCATCACTCCATAAAAAAAAACCCCAGCCATAAAAACCCGAGCTATATTCTTGGATATACACAGTGTTCAAAAGATTAATTAGTGTACCAAACTGGATGATTACGTCTACATCTTTGAACCAGCACACAGACTTTAAATCCCTGCGTATCTTACCCTTTAAACACGAGAACGTTATTTTTGATTCTTAATCTTGAATTTCAAACACGGTTGTCCTTCCCTAAATTTTGTGTGCCCATTATACATTTTTGATGAATCACCATTCACAAACACACTTCGATTAATTAGACTTGATTCATGTTTTCTTTCAATTCCGTTCCAATCGCTATATGGCCTTGAGTGGATGATGATTTTCGGCAGGGCTCAAAAGCCCTAATTTTCAATTACACGACCTTAAAATTATCGGATCGATTTTGAACAGATCTTTTAGGTATATTTTAATTCATACCTTCACAAATAACAAATTCGGTATTTGCGGGATACACACTGCAAAAATGTTTCTCATAATTTTTCCAACTCCACGAGGAGAAAAAAAAAAATTTTTCTTTCGCGCGAATCTTCCCTCTTTACTGCTCTATTCATTGACGGATTTAAAGTGATGAATTTTTTAAGTTTTGGTGCTTCTTAATAGTCGTAATAGTGACTTAAAGTCAACCAGCATCTTTATGAGCCACAGTAATATGCCTTAAATCATTGAAAAAAGGAATTCTTTTTCGCATGACTTCACTCCTTCGGGTTGAAACTATTCAACAAATGCATTCCGATCCAACGTACAACGGTTATACTATGAAAACATTTTCTATAAGATTGTGAGCACTTACCTTCGAAGATCTTACAGCCGAACATGATGTCAACCACGGTTTGCTCGGCGTATGGATACAAAACCCTGTTGACGAAGTGAATGACTCCGTTGGTCGCAGTTGCATCAGCCTTGAGAATCCTTGCCCCATTGACTGTCAAGATTTTCTGCAAACAAACGAAAGGCAAATCAAAGTCAAATTCCCTTCCGTCATCAGCGAAATTTTGCTCAATATAACATTATGCTGCATCCTTCTCGTGGAGATTAGAGATTAGCGTGACTCCGAGACACTGCACATTAACAGCGATTATGGAAATAACTTATTCTTCCCCGCTCTGCATTCTTGATGAAGAAGAAAAAAAAACCATCCCAGCGAGTCTATTCATAGCATTCACACGTTTGTCCTCATCAGCCTGTCTGGAGAAGTTCCGCAATTTTCCGGTATCAGTTTCCCAACTTCCGCGCGGGCATAAGAGCATCACAATAAGAAACTGTTCCTTTTTCTCGGGGACTGCGTCGAATTATAAGCCCCTTTTCCCACCATCCCTCGTCTGAAAATTCTGCCGTTTCGAACGTCTTCAAATGAGACAGAGGGGAAAAACAGCATGTGCTTGATGGCAATTACAGCGGTGAGAGAAAGAAATTGCCGTCAAAGCTCAGCTACTCCAATTCCAAAAAAAAGTTGCCCATCAGCGAAAGTGAGTTTTTTTTTTCAGTGAGGGAATCTGGAATTTTAACTTTGAACTAGTCTGAAAATTCTTGGAATTTCATTATTCTTAGGCGGCATTTTCAAAATTCCGAATGATTCACTAACACTTCGAGTCTTACACGATAAAAATATCAGTCACATGAAAAGTGAGACTGCTAAATTTGACCTGCGGATTTTCAAGACATTTCAGTTCATTTAGTTACTGTGCAATATTTACCCTCATTTTTTCTACTAAAAATGGAGGAAAGAAGTAGGATGCGGGTGGTATAGATGGGTATAAAATTTTCAAAAACTTTCAGAAGTCTGGGAGTGCATCATACTTGCTAACATCGATACATTTTGGGCCAATTTTACAAAAAAATATCTTTAATTGAGGCAATTGAAAATTAATTAAATTTAGTTGTGTCTGAATTCAAATTCTGTCGTCTTATTTTTTAAATAATGTAGTTTTTCAGTCACGTAAATTGGGGTACAAGTCTTGGTAGGGGATGGGATTCTATAAAATTTTTCGGCTGAAAAACACGGGTTCGCGTCTAACTTGAGGGCGCCTGTGGCATTGAAGTAAATATGGCATTTCATCAAGACCCTACGAACTATCCACCCGTCAAATCACTCAAATGAAATAATTTATTTTAGTGAGCTTAAACTCATCGTACAATACATTTTGCATTACTGCATATCTTCTCCGTTTACTGATGGGCCCACTGAGGAGTAAAAAATAATTTTTAATTACTGTATTTTTAGTTTCAAATATGTAAGTCCAGAAACTGTAATGTCAAGGCACGCTTGACATGGAGTTCAAGGCACATGTTAAAAAAATAAATACTGGACATTTAAAAGAGCAGCATTTCTTATACAAATTAATTTTTAAGTTGCAAAATGTCGAATAAAGATAATTAAACTTTCGGTAAGGGTTAGAAGGCGGACAAGAGTCTTGTCCCAGCTTCAAGCGCTTCCTAAAATTCAAAGATTCGCGAACAGTCAACCAGGCAACACATTTCGAATCGTTTCCAGTTCTAATTAATGCTCCGGTCTTCGATGAACTGCAGGACCTCTTTCTCTCTTGTCGTTTTTTTTCAACATCGTTCAGATTCGATTTCCAACCTCAATTCATTTCATCCTGATTCTCAGATTCCATAAATAAAGTTACAGTACTTTGACATGGTGCGATGGAAAGATTGACTCACAGGAGTGCTGGGGGCCAGCTGGTAGCGGTTGATGCGCAGCGTCTTGCCACCGTTGGCAGTGACGACGGCGTCGGATTCCGTGAACGCTGTTGACAGGGTAGTTCCGGCGACGACATGGTTCAACAAAACCTCTTTCAACTTCTCTGGGTCGGCTCGCAGGTCCGACACCAATTTGGCCGGCAGAACTCCGAACGCTTCGTCCGTCGGCACAAACACGGTAAATGGACCTGTAATAAGGCAGGAAAGGAAGATAAATTGAATTTGTGGATAAAACAGCAACGTATCGTATTTACGGGTGCCAGTATAATGGCAACCCTCACATGAACAGTATAGCCAGTTGAGAGACGATGTCTGCTGCACAAACCGCGGAAGGATCGGAAATTTTCGAGGGGAAATGCGACCGATGTCGTGCACGCATGGAAAAAATGATCGAATTGGTTTGAGCGATTTCATTTTTGTTCCAGACTTAATTAACAAAATTATTGCAAAAACGTCATACAAATTCATACGATCTCCGGATAAACTATAAAAAAAAACGCCAGGACAGCGGCTGCAGGGGAAAATCCCCACGGAAATTTTTTCCTGTGACAGCTAGGATTATTTACTTTTTTTTCTCTGGACTTTACCCATTTCCAGTCCATCGTCTCCAGCATAAAAGGTTACACAATTTTTCAAGGTACTTTCCGAGGGAAAACTATACCCCATATTGGTCGCGTGAATACGATAACCTGTGTTTTCAGCGTAAAATAAAGTTCAATGCGTGCATGACGAGGCAGTTTGATGAATTGAAGTATTCACAGGGATTATCAATCATGACGATGGCATTCCGAGAATACTTCGGTCAATTGGTTATGAGTGAATACTTTGGTGAATTGGTTAATTTTGGACAATTGCTTATGAGCCAATGCTGAAATTATGATCTGTTCATCAGCCTTTCTGGAGTATTTCCCTATTACTCTGTCTCGAATTTTGCACAAATTAAGAAGACCCACTCTTCGTGGAATTTGTTGCAGTTATTCATTCATTACGTTGAAACAAACCAAAGAAAGCTGTAAAAAATCTAAAGAAGTTGCTTCTGCCAAGAATGCGGCACGAGAGTTGAATTCAGCATGAGCCGAAGCCTTCATTTGTTTGTCTAAAGCTTCATACAAATTCATGGACAATTTTTCAACCATCTCCAATATAACTTGCACTCCAGAGTAAAATACTAAAGAAATCAGCAAAAATTCTTGCGGCTGACCGTTTGCAAGTAATGATTCCAAGGCCACGCAAAACTACAGCAAAATAGCTTCCTCTATATACTTCGTCATTTTTCGTCGGATTCACGTGGTAGTCCTACCAAGACATTCAAACTCAACGTGATCCATTAAACTGCTCAGGATATGCCGCAGCTTACGACTTGATGAAGTTCGTGCAACGTCATTTATCCTTATTTTCTTTTTTTTTTCTATTCCATTCGCCAGCCATTTATTTTCAACCAGAAGTTAAAAAAAGAGTTGATAAAATCGCTTCTCATCCGTGTTGTCCTTCAATGGGTTCACTAATATGGCGAAGAATAAAGCTTTTCCATAGTAATCGATTATAAAGCTCTTTTGAGGGGATCATCGATTTCATATCACGTTCGGGAAGACGGGATGTCAAGCATCCTCCGTCCTCGTAGAATCGTATAAGAACATTTCTTTTTTTTTTTACTGAAAAAAGCACTACAAAGGCTAACATGGGGAAGTTTTACCATGATTTAGAACCCATGACGAACATGACCATCACATTCCGCGATGGTGAGACAGTCGTGACAAGTATATACGCATGCGCCGTGCAGCATCTTCCAAATGACAACGCACGAGTTGCCCAATGGTGGCGAAACACCCACAAGATGAACGAGCCTGAGAAATGCTATACTTCAACTCGGGAAACGAAATATATGCAAATCTTGGCACGAGGGGAATGGCGGGAGAAGACAAGTGACACGAGTGAGTAACTCCTGTTTTCCGGCTATCTGGCACCCACACGACAGCGACTTTATTGATCACATGACGCAACCGTCTTGAAAAGGACGTTTCCCGAAAACAAGATTCAGCGATACTTGACTTATTCCTCTTCGTAACCAATATTTGAACTTTCTCATCACATACTGAACGCAACATTTTCCGAGTGTATAGAAGATAGCCGCCAATTACGCGATACAAATGCATGGATCCGATGGCAAAATCGCCGAGCCGACCTCACATACAGCGCAGTGTCGAACGGTTCGGTATAGTAATGAACTTGACCACCACCAACTTTACATTACAGCACTTGGTTTCCTTTGGAGTCCAAGAAAATTTTAGTTTCTTGCCTTCAACTCAATACAGTATAGTTTTGGAGTTTTGTGAGTATCTCTCACCGAACAGTTTTCTCGGAACTTTTATTGTAGAAATTCGAGGCAAGCGTGTTTCACAGTCATATAATTCCCGATCCACGTAAGATTGAAAATGAAACTTTGAATCCAATCGATGATTGAAAGTCGGTGGATGAGGTATGAGGAAAACGTTTCAGACGTATGAACCATCGCCACATAACTCAATGTATCGGTCTTAAAGGATACGGGAGTCGTGACTACTACGCGCGAAGGTAGGTTTGAGTCACAGAGCTCTCATCCGCTGGAGCAGTTACAGTTAGTGTACATTTGTGCTCGCATGAAGTTCTTCGACTGATCTCTTAGACTGGACGCAGAATAAGAAAGTGCGAAGACTATGGTAGACCCCAAACGCATCTAAAATTGGAGATAAATTGGCACACAGTGTTGCATGTGGAAAATCACTAGAATAACTGAGAATCTGCGGAGGACGCGAGGCGCGTTTGAATGCCAAATACAGCTTAGTATACAACCTGAGAGTGCATGGGGTGGCTGGAAAAAGGTCATCAGCAGTTCCAACCTCATCAGACTGGAATAATCTCGTTGCAAATTAAACTCATCGCGGACTATTGTGTTCAGGAATAATAACCTCTGCTTTATATGTATTGCCCGAGATGTTGGGATTTCAGGGATTTTTGGCTGTATTAGGTTAGTCCAGTTGTGAAGTGCAGGAAGAATTTTTTTTAGGAATTTGTTCCAGGAGAGGCTTGACAACAATAATCCGGCGTTGGAATGACAACGTTATTCCACCATCCCAGTGCATGAGTTGTCGCCGCTGCTTGTTGAAGAAGGACCCATTTGGCCATGGAATTATAATAAATTCATTTCTCGGGACCAGGGCATATGCAACCACGCATCAGAAGAATGAAGGCGAATGATAAAGAAACCCGTAACTCGGCTACGATTCCGGCCATGGGTCGCATTCCCAATGTCAACACTTGACTCGGTTTTGTCTGAATAGGAATGATTGCTCTGCGCTCCGCACCCCAAAATCTGCTTCGGACGTCAACAAAAAAAACCATGCCAAGGCTGAATTTAGAAACACTACTCGTCACGCCGTTTCGCAGACTGATGGGTCGACAAAAGAAAACCCCATTGCGACGTCTGGTTATATATATGACAACAAGCAAAGACACGCATGGGCAAATCTCTCAACATCTTCCCACGTATAGTTCGATGTATACTCTATTGCAATTTTTTCTCATCAACAAATAATTCATAACGAAAATAAAATCGGAATCAATACCATTTTATCTTTCGAAAAGATCACATCAACTCCACAGCATGTGATGAGCACATGTTTTATTGCTGGTGCTGGAAATACCATGAAATGCTGGATTTGGGCGAAGAGTGCAGATCGATAAACAAAAGCAGCATCACTCAAGAGAAAATCATGATACACTATACGAAATTTTTTAAGTGACGATTTATGGATCAAATTATTGCCTCTCTTGATAAACTTCTTTCGGGGTTTCTTTTTTACGTTTCATGATTATTTTGAAATTAGATCGGACTTCATCGGGACAAAGCCAGTATAAGTCTCAAATGAAAGGTGCGCATCATTATTTATTCCTCTGATGAAAATCAAACTCGAAACATAAAATGAAAACTAAAGTGACGCTTCAATAAATTAAACAAATTGCATTCATTCTTCAGTAAAACAATTGGTCATGATGACTTCTCATTTTCCTTGACGCTTTTCTGCTCATCTGTAGGTTTTTCCGAGTGCTTTTCTCCATCAGCAACAGCAATTATAAAAAATACCCGTATTTATAGTCGAGTACCACGCGTCCTCGAGTAAGACGCGCGCCAGGATTTATTTCAGTAAAAAATTCTTCAAAAATTTGATCCCCGAGTATGACACTCACCCCATTTTCGGCAACTCGATCTAAAACTACCATATTCTGAAAATATATAAGAACACACCCAAAATTGAATTTAAACATGAATTGATCCAGAATTTGACTAATATTCGATGAATTGCATTAACATAAGTTTCTCTGATGCCATTGATCTAAACTTATTGTATAATACACACGCCTAAACTTCTGAAACCTTTTTTTAATATATCCCTGCATAAGACACGCCCCCCCCCCCTTTTTCATCTCAATTTCGAGATAAAAAAGGTGCGGATGTGTACTCGAGTAAATATGGTACAGTATTCATATACAAAATATTTTGCAGGATATTGTCGAGGTTTTCTCCAAAACAGCATAATTGGATTCAGCTCCACCTTTTTAAGAAATTGTTTTCCGAAATTTTATCATCAGCACCTTTGTATACTTCATCCAGTCTTTGGGTTATGATATGTTATGTTATGTTATGTTATGCACAGGCGACGACCCACACAGTAAATTTATAATATGAACAAAAGGATATTCATTTCACGATAGCATCGCGTTGAAGAGCGATCACTTAACTGACAACGTTCATCCCGTTTACGTAAAACACAAGCAAAGCTTCGCAATCAGACGGGCGTAAGCCTTCAGTTGACTTAACTTTTATTATACTGTATACCCACGTAAAACTATACGTTTTATCCATAGTGATTGACATTTAGTAGTGCTCAGAAAGTCTCTTCTTGCTTCCCCCACCCATGAAAACCCCGGGAAACAGCGCGATTCAGTAGGTTTAACGGATTTATATTTCACTGGCTCTGTAGAATCGCTGATAGGTGCTTGAGATACAGGTGATTCATGCAGTGCCATTTAACTGATCTGAGAACTTTTTTTGTTTTTCATTCGATCCTTTGAAAAAGGGGAAAACAACCAGACTTTCCTTTTCCTCGGTATTGCCCTCAGGGGCTTGAATCAGAAGCTGAAGGCAAAGAAAGTGTCCGAGGTCGCAAGAAATATGAGACAACGACGAGCGGGTCTCCACATTCTTTGCCCTCAGTATATTGGTCGAAAGCGATTGCAGGGGAAATACAAAAGTCTTTGTACAGTACTATGTATTTGAGAAGAAACCAAATCAGAATTGTAAATGTCCCTAGATTTCTGAAGCCATTTTCCCGATTGAATTCCGCCGCCGAGAAAATTCTCTTTTTGGGGAAAAAAAGTGTGTCCTCCAGTTTGATACCATCTGATTTCCGGATCACCAATTACAGAAATAATGGAATTGCCAGGAAAACTCGAACTGCTTGATAACAACAGCGAAGAGGGGATATTATCGCCACCATAGTTTTTAATCCCTTATTGGTCCAGCAATATAAATCATATATATAAAGACGGAAAATGTTGAGAACAACGTAAAGCAAACATTTACTCAAGTACCATGCGCACAATTTTATTTTGAAATCAAGTGGAAAAAAGGGGTTAGATCGTAGGCGCAGGTTTAAAAAAACGAAGGCTTTGTTGCGTGTCATGCTTGGTTCCAACAGGGAATTTTAAACCAATACCAACAGGAAATTCCAAAAATTTGAACAATGGAAAAATTAACACTGAATTTGACTACGAATTCAAGTCAAAATTTAAATGCTGTGGCCTTTAATTTTAAAATTATTTCAATTTCTAGTCTCTTATAAAATGGGGTACTTGAGTAAATGCTGGACTAACCTGAATTTTAGCCCAAGTTTCCAAATACTATTCATTATTCTGCTGATAAAATTACCTCAGAATTAACTCTTAATAAAATCGCTTTTATTTGCACTTACAGTACTTCCATGCATATTTCTGGAAATGTTACTGAATTAATGTATACAGCTTTATCCAGTTTTTTTCCGCAATCACCGATGCAGAAGACCATTTTCGTAAAATTTTATAAAGGACCCACTTTCCTTTAAAGTAAATATTGGTGAACTTTATGCGAGCCTCTTGAATGAAGAATACTGCAATAACTCAAATGCCGATAATGAATGGAGCTTTTAGATAAGACATCCGGTAACTAAGCTTGGTATCTGGCTGTATACAGTATTCTTTCCCCATTCATTTTTTGCCCCTCCATAAGTGAGAATATATACATGGAGACGCGTGCGAATAAAAAATGTTTCACTTTCTCAACCGAAGATTAAGCCGTTGTCAGGCGATGACTGCTGAGAGAAGGAATTTTCCACCTCGTGAGTTTTCTCGTAATTCCCAATGAAGTACCGAAATCATTTCTGAAAATTTTTTTATTCGGTTCCACTCGGAAACTTCAAGTCATGCAACTTCGTGCTTTCCTGTATTAATATTTCGTCATTGAACGACGAAAGATTGCGTTATATATACGCTCATTCATGATCACGTCAGCAGTCCGCAGCCGTGAATTGACTCAAATTTCCTCCGAAGGAGACGTATATATTTTCATTTAAGAAATCCTCCAGATAATTTAGCCAGTTACAAATGCTGCTGCTTCGTTATATGAAATGGCCACTTAAATCCCAAGAAGGAAGCACAGTATTACATCCGAAAAACATAAAATTCCTTTTCTGCAATGCAGTAACTTTTCTTTGCGATCGTCGTATTGAAACAGCATCAGAAGCAACAATTTTACAAAATACTTTTATCATGAAATATTTCATTTTGAAAGGATTTCAAAGCTAAAGTATTTTATTTACACACTTCTGAAGTCAATCGAGATTCGAGAGAGCAGAAGTCTTCATGGGTTACGGAAAAATTCGCAATTTTCGACAGGAAAAGAAGGTCGATGTACGCATGAAGCATTAATTGCATTCAGTCTTCATAATTTGGTAATGATAAATTAAGTAGCAGAAAAGATTACATGGACTTGATAAAAATTATCTGAATTGGCATAATAAAATACCAAGATTAAACCTCGAAAAAGAGATCCTCACGCGTTTTTTTTTTCATGGTAGGATTTTTGACGGCATGTTTTAGGTTATTGCAGTACAGTATATATTACTATTTTGATATCTTTTTTTCCACATGATATTCTCAAATAATTAAGGGTCGCCCTTATTTCTATTCATTGCGGAATATCTTTAGTATAGTACTCGGCTCCAAACTAAAATTATTCATTGTTTTTTTCATCATTCAAACGCGGCAGAGATTAGCGTAAAAATGACGTTGACAAAAATTTTGTGTGCTCCCTTGATTTACCAAAGTAAAACTGCGATTCATTTTCGCGAATTAAAAGGAACACGTAAATTTACAGACTGAAATCCTCTCTTCGCGTAGGCATGAAATGCAAATCCGTTCGCGGCAGAGGTAAATGCAAATCAGCAGCAATAACGACATGAAACATTTAAAAGCAAGAAAGCAGGATCATCCGAGTTATTCCCATCTGATCGCATGCAATCAAGAAGAAAGCTTCTTCCATCGGATTTGTTTGGGCCATCTGCTGATTTTCCAATGCACCATATGAAGCAATGGACGCTGCTTAGCTAAGCCTATTTGTAATCCGTGCATTAAAGAGTTAGAATTAACGTAAATTATGCGAACTCTTTATCATAGACACCAAATTTAATAGGACATCTGGAGGAATTGTTCTTCGACCTGCAATTGCGACGTAACTTCCTGCGTGCAGAAGATAAGCTTGCATTATATTCCAGAAATACATTTTAATACATGACGGTTGAGAAGAAGCAAGTACAGTACAGTATACAGTACTTTAAATATGCTAATGCACTGCAGTTGTTGAGAAATTGCAGGGATATTGCGTGTACAACACTTCCTAAAACTCGTGTGCATATTTAGAATAATACCCTTCTCTCGCTGAACACAACTGCGCGAGATTATTCTGTCAATTTTACATTGAAGATTCAACCGTTCTGCCACTTTCTTCTCTGATTTTTAAAATTTGTTTCCGTTTATCACTCGTGGAATACTTCTCATCATCTCAGCTGGAGCTATACTCAAAATGAAGAGCATGAATGTTTTGATTAGCATTCGAAACGACGAAATGGTATCTTGTCAGTCGAAATTTTCTTCATAGGTTTCGAAAAAAAGTTCAGACTCTATAGTGATAAAAAAAACCTATTCATAGAAAAGTATAAAAAATAAAGAATCCAATAATGCTAAAAGTTCGCACTCCATCATAAAAATAACCAGAAAATATCACTCATCCATCAGAATTTGTTTCATGCGGGATCAAAATTTGCTACCTTTTTTCAAAGGGATATTTTGCATTCTAACGCGTCACTTTTTTTTTATATTCCAGAGCATTCCTGATTTGGAAAATGATCCAGTCCCTTTCCACAAAATAATGCCAACAAATTTTCAAACACTTTTAAAAATGTGATGCCATTAAAGGATGCGTTTTTGAGTGTTTCTCCGCAAAATTACTGTTTCCTGAGACATTTAGTCATGGATGCACTTCGTCTAAAGTTTCGTTCAAAGCAATTTAAACGTCATACGCATTCATGCCAAAGTATGATATTTTACCTTTACTTATTGACAAGTTATGTTGTAATATTAATACCGCATATTCAATCTACTCTTCACGTGAATTCCAGTGAACTGATAAGAGGCTTCCATTGATTAAATTGAAAAAGGGATCAGAGATGAAACCTTCCGTAGAGTCACGTTTTTTTTTTTTTTACTTTCTTTTCTAATGGCAGAACCTCAAACTACGGAAGCGAAATCATGTACATCGTGTAAACTTACATCGTATACCGACAAATTGGAATGATGGCTTCGAATTCGCCCGATAAATCGGTATCTGGCGAACCCGGGCCTCAAAATCAAGGAAGTTTGTGTCCCGCAATTTCCTGCTTGCGTGCGGCATTAATGACTCTCAATGTATTATAGGAAATCCAATAATGCTAAAAGTTCGCACTCCATCATAAAAATAACCAGAAAATATCACTCATCCATCAGAATTTGTTTCATGCGGGATCAAAATTTGCTACCTTTTTTCAAAGGGATATTTTGCATTCTAGCGCGTAACATTGTTTTTGTTATATTCCAGAGCATTCCTGATTTGGAAAATGAACCAGTTCCTTTCCACAAAATAATGCGAAGAAAATTTCAAACATTTTTAAAAATGTGATCCCATTAAACTTGAAGGATGCGTTTTTGAGATTTTTTCCGCAAAATTACTGTTTCCTGAGACATTTAGTCATGGATGCACTTCGTCTAAAGTTTTGTTCAAAGCAATTTAAACGTTATATACTGTACATTCATGCCAAAGTATGCTATTTTACCTTTACTTATTGACAAGTTATGTTGTATTATTAATACCACATATTCAATCTATTCTTCTCGTGAATTCCAGTGAGCATATAAGAGGCTTCCATTTATTATATTGAAAAAAAGGGATCAGAGATGAAACCTTCCGTAGAGTCACGTTTTTTTTTTTTGCTTTCGTTTTTTAATCGCAGAACCGCAAACTACGGAAGCGAAATCACGTACATCATGTAAACTTACATCGTATACCGACGAATTACTTACTACCGAAGCTTAAGCGGGCTATTTAGCCATAGACCGCTTGGGCCCGGAGTTTTAGTTCCTTCAAACACAGGGCGTTAAAGGACGAACGCACGCCGTAATTACTGAGAGTTACATAATATCCTACCGCACATTAAGTCGGCGCCATATGGCTTCTCTCTCTCTTTCTCTGTGTTGAAAAATAAATTTGCCTCCGGGGCTTTCGTCTTGATCGCAGCACTTTTATATTCAACCTTTACTTTCTCACTGTGTTGGACTGTTTGCTTGTTCCACCTGATAGAGCCGATGTATTGATTTCCTCGGCTCCTTGACTGCTCTGCTGTGGCTTACCTCAAGGGATTAAAATGTGGGAGAGTTCGTGATTTAATTACTGCATTTGAATAATATTTCATCTCTATAAGGCAATTTATCTACAACAATAACAAGGGAGAGGATCCAGGCCAGTGAAAGCAGTTTCTGAAAGATGAATCCATTTCAGTCAGGGAAATTTATTAGTTTTAATAAACCGTGATTGAGGGGCGTAAGAATTACTTTATTGGGTTATACGTTCAGTGCTAATATAATTTTACCATTAAAAATGCTTAATCTTTCTTTGACCTGCATGGAATTCCATTCGGTACTTTAAAAGCCTTTCATTCGGTTGCCCAAAATCAAGGAGACGCGTCTATGAATTTTTTTTTCACTTTTTCGGAACAGTATCCTCGTGTTAAATCGAAGCCTATGGTTCAAATTTAATTCAGAATTAGCTAATGACCGGTATTTACTACATCAAACAAGTTTTTTCTTGAAATGTTTGGGAAATTACCAATTTTGAGCAGGACAAACGAGCACTGTAGGTTTCATTAAACAAAACGTGCCTTTTTTATTTATAAAATTCGTTAATATGATCTGAATCATCTGATAGATCAAATAAATGTTGAATGCAATTGTTCCATGTTTCACGATTTTAATAAAAACTGCTGTTTTCTGTAAAACTCCAGTGTGATGATGTACATTGTACACCATATAAACTTTTCCCCTATAATGCAGAAAACGTTTCTTTATAATTCTTACCCTGGTACGACACATGAGTACAAAGTACAGTATATTGCTCGAAATAAAGTCGTTTTCACGTGGCAAAAAGAATGTCAGATTTTAAAATTTCCATCATATGATTTAAAAAGATCAAAAATTCGAAATTACTGTAATATCATTATACTATAATGAACTTGTTCAAGGTTCTTGATGGAAGTTTATCATAAAAATAAGATCGCCGTATTTACTGGATTACCTACATCCCTCAAAGAAGCACACCTGTATTGTTAAACTTGAAATTTGAATAAAAACCTGTTCTTCAGCAAGAAAAATGGCCCATTTTAAACTCAAATTTGAGTTTTTTTAAACTAAACACATGAGCTTTTGGATTTTTGACTAAAACGTAATCTGAAATCAATGTTCAATTGTTTCCACGTTTACATTATTCTATTAAAATGCGTCCAAGCTTTTCCATCAAAACCAAGTCACTAAACTAGCCAAACCTATACACTTGTAAAATTTTGAAAAATTTCATACATGCCTACAATCAATGCATTTTTTCTGTATAATTTTGTAAAAAAATATATATATACGCCTGTGAAATACAATACTGCACATCTGTAGCTTGACTTGAAATGAAAATTATGAATTTTCAAAAAAAGCGTTTCCGAACTACGACAGAGTAGGAATCTTCAATGATAAAAATCTAGATTTTATCAGCGATTATCTTTTAAAGCATGCTTGTGTGTATTTTTCTTCGCCCCTCCGAACGAATCTTCGACGAATGGCGAGGAACTTCTCACTGTTATAGGTAAAAATAGACGAGGGAAATAAAAGTGCTGAATCACCTCAAACAAGCGTTGGATCGCAAAGCAAATCGAATTCTCGGACAAAAACCCACGACGAGAGGGCCTCGCATGAGAACCATTACGCTTTCATTGTGAAATTGAGTTTGGGAACCCTGCGTGCAGCAAAATTAATTTTTCGGAGTGCTAAAAGAAGAACCATATACTGTACTGTACAAGGTTAAGGTAGTACAGTAATGAAAGTGCGTAATTCGATTCGACGAGCAGAGGGATGATGAATATTAGTGAAGTATAGGCGGAATATATGAATAGAGCCGAGACTTTCAGATTTTGTTTTTCTCCCCTCCTGAAACCGAAGCCGATTTGTTTGCTTCAGGCGTTAATTGTTGAGAAAAGAATAGGACTTATACGAAGAGGAGGATTTCTGAAACCGCCCCCATCATATACATGAGCTTCAGGTTTCCCACGCGCAACATAGAAATTACCACCTGCGCACTCGTATTATTTTTTATGCTCGGTATAAATCCATCCGAATTTCATTTCACGTTTCCCCCTAGCATTAAGTTACCTCTGCAGATTTTGAAGAGCGAAGAAATGTCGGGAGAACATCGAGAAATTTCACAATAAAGAAATACGAGGGTTGTTTCATGAGTTCCTTTGGTCTTGATGCTAGCTTGGAGACGGGCGTATATACTTTTCACGGAGTAGCATTTTATTCTTCTGCATATCTATATTCAGTTGAAATCAAGCCCTAATAATGAAATAAATGAAAGACATTTACTTGCAAAACTCGCGATTCAGATTTTTCTAGAATTGATGTGTATAAAAGTGACGGTTTGTCCAGAATTTCAATCGATGAGCAAGAATTTCCCAAGCTGGGTCTGAAATTGTTGAGTATCTTCAGGAAATGAACTGAGGCTTACTTAAGAATGCATTGTTATGAATCTCACAGTGGTTAGGGAACTTTGTCTCTGAAGCTTGATATTTTTTCATATTTTTGAACCATATTTCAAGTTTTTTTTCATTTTTCTTCACTGGATTAAAATAATATTTTCCTTTACTGCCTGCTACGCTTGGGAGTTGCCCCAGCTTTTCAAAACGAATTTACTTCGCGAAGGTTTCGGTGTAACAGAGAAAGAAGATATACACCATTTTTCCTTTCATCTCGTTAAAGTGCACAACGAACCACCTTTTATCTTTCTTTTTTTCATTTTCTATAGGGGAACCGTGAAGTGAAATTTCAAAGATGCCGACGAAATCCGAGTCGAGTCCGTGAGAACCGCTGAACACGTTCGACCATGAAAGCTTCATAAGAGCAACCCACGGCATTTTCCTGACAGAAATTTCATAAGACGTAGATGGTTCTAAGACATAAAATATCTAGACTTCATTCTCATCTCTTGATAGCATGCCCCACAATCAAACTTAATTTCAGTTCAAGCGAAAAAAATTGATTCTGAGGTACAGTTCGTGTCTTTTTGCCATCAACCCGGAAAGTTAGTTGGTTAGCTATCAATCCCGAACCTAATAAAAAACTTTCCTTTTTGATGATGCTGAGTTTATAGGTTTACGGCCGAACTTCTAAATTTGTTTCAGATAATAAAACGTGAATTCACTCAAATTGATTAACACAGCCTGATGGAGATCGTATTTATGATCTCTTTCATTTTCATTGCGTCTTTTTTATAATTGAAAATGTTTGTCAGAGACACACAGTGGACAAAAAAGCATTGAAATATTTTAAAGATGAGTAGTCGCAGGGCATTGTTCGAAGTTTTGTATTAGAAAATCGGTCAAACAAGCAAATAATTTTTTGTTTGTTTGGGAAATATTATTTTACAAATCATTGTGGATAGAACACCTGTTGAAATCCTTACATAATACCGCATACTGTAAAATCTTTCTCGATTGTATCTACTTTCGATTTTCGCGTGGATATTGAGCATGCAACGGTAAGAGAAGTATTTTAATGTGCAGGATTTTCAAAATATCATCAGACTTCCCAAGCTGCATTGCAAAACTTTGTGACTTATAAACAGCCAAAAAAATGCACGAACAATTCTTTAAAAGGTCCTGTCAAACAAAAAAAACGACTTTTGCCTCACATTGGTTTTCGTACTCGGCTAATTTATCGTCTTGTGAAAAGCCCCGAGTGAAATGCCCGGCAGGTAATCCACTTCCCTTTCAACCTCGCTACTTTTTGCCATTCGATTTACTATATAAAAAAAAATCAGTTCTCGGTCGGTGAATCAAATCGATGTCCACTATTTTTGTCCTTTCTTGAAAATAAGTCACCCTGGTGAACAATGGTCCGAAAAACTCTTCATCGAGCGACTTGTTCACGGCTCATGCGCACGAGAAATGATTAATCACGACTGAGCCTCGTCTGGGGCGTTTTCCCTCGGGGCTCACAGTTTTTTGCCATCAGTCACAAATTCCGACACGAATACCATTCTAAAAAATAGCGACAAGAAAAAAAATAGCAAAAGAAAAACCGAAACACGTATATAACGGAAAAATAGGCGAAACTGCGGCTATGCGACTGCGAATGTGATATGAATATGATAGGCGTGTGGAAACAAATTTTGAATCGCAACAGCCCGGATAAGGACAAATTCGCCTCATTAACGCTGGATAGGATGGGGAAATTAACTTTGCAATATCGTCAGAAATGAGCAGAAATGCTAGTAATGCTTAGAAAAACTAGGCAGGGGACATGGTCCAGAACTCATAAATTATGACAGAGCATAGAAATTGGCTTCTTTTGGGCACCCGGATTTCCGTCTGAATTTATATTTAATATGGCGGGAGATGCATTAAACAGGATTATCAGGAAGCCTCTGCTAATTTTCTAAAAGGGGTTCTGTCAATTGCAGTCCAGAACTCCTGCTCACCAATTTACTAATTTCAGAGACATCACTTGCAGAGAAATTACTTCTACGATAATTTTCTTTCATGGAAACGGAGTTCCCAGATCCAGGACTTGCATTTTGAACTTTATTTTATTATCTTTCCTATTCCCCAACCCAAGTGCTGAGAAATCATGGAAAATATTTTCAGGGAATGATGAACCATTAATCGATTTTCAATTTGCATTCATTCAACCGATACTTTAAAAAAAGCACAGGAATGACGAAAACGTATGAAACAACCCCCGAATGTGAAAAACATTCTTCACAAAAAACATAATCCTTTCATATCTTCGAATTCTCGTCGGCGAATCTTAGAATCGAACCAATCACGATTCCAGAGAACATACAATTTCAAATATTCATATTCCAGATAATCCTCTGCTATACCGCAAGAAAAATGATTTTATCCAAAATTCCCCATCGTTGTAAAATTACGTGTTAATATACAGTTAGGGTAGATTAATTCCTTACCATTATTATACCGTGTCACGTAAGTTCCTGTACAACGGATTGAGTAAGAGTTTCTGATTCAGTATACCGACTTTCACATTTCCACATCGTCGCTCAATAAAGCCATGCCATGGGATTCCAAAAAAATTCGGGGGTTTAAATCTTGCTTTTTTTAATGCGCAAGAAGAAGATTAAAAGCAGAAAACTTTTGGTATCCGTTTGCGCAATCACATTACGGATGCGGTCGTTATTCTCTATGAAAAGGTCGGAAATGAACTGAAGACACCCGGCATCCTGTGCTTGGAAATCTCAGCTGCTCTCAGCGTTCGACTGCATTCAAAATACATCCCGAAGGAGAGAAAAAAATATAAATAAGCTTGACGATTATCTGCTTGATCGAAAATACAGTGGAGAATAATTCCGGTAATCCCGGCGGCAGCATTTATCCCAGCAGTGGGCTTTCGGAAATTTCACAAGGCATCATCAAGAAGAAACCCGTTTCGATGCTTCGATACGTTTTAGTAAAATTTGCATTTAAGTACAGTATATCTACAAATTCGGAGAAAACGACATGCACAGCAATTTATTCGTCAACCATTGATCCAAGCTCACTATGCAATATGAATTGTATACTTCACTTACCTTTCTGATACGATGAACCAATTTTAAATTTTTTAAATCGTAAAATACAATAATATAGGAATAATACTTCAATATATGTTGACGAAAATTTGAAAGTTATTCCGCATTTTATTTCGCATGGCTTTCAAGCGAAACGAATGAATAATGGATATTTCATGAGAACTAATGAACTATTGAAATGCATATTCCCGAAAACCTCATGATGTAATCCTGGCGAGTCAGAATGATTAAAATTCTCATGCGTTCATTTGCAAGTATTTTGCAATCATTTTCATGCGTATCTATAATTTTAAATTTATGCAGAAAAATTCCACAATTCCGCAGCAAATTTTTCTCATCGTGGAACTAGACACAGGTTTATGTGTTTCTCACGTGATTCCGCGAAATATTCATTGCATCGTTAAATAATGTGATGACGCCACGTGATGAGGCTTCTTTCCCGGTTGTAATTATAGAAGGTCTTCCTCTTCAGAAACTTTATTACTATGCCTCCCGAAAAGCACAGTTTCCCTTTGGTCCCAGTTAAAAAAAAAAAAAAAACACCTGGTTTTCTCCCCTCTTTTTTTCTCTCTCTCTCGAATCCGGAAGTACGAAAAGGAAACACATACACGACGTTCTTCTGCCAGCCAACAGCAGCAGCAGCAGCAAGGAACAGCTTTAAGAGAAGGAAATTACGCATGCGTCGGTTTTTCCTTCTGTCGACCGCGCGTCAGCTTACTGTTGTTCCTTTTCTCTGGTCGTTCGTTCGTTCATTCATTCACTCACTCACACACTCACTCATTCATTCATTCATTCCTTCGCAATGTTCTCGCCATATGGTGGAAAAAAGATTCCAAGAAGGAAGCAAAAACACACATATGGCAGGGGGTTTGCTGTTCACTTCCCGACGGTGGCAGATCGGTTCGCCGAGTCGTACATTTTGTGGCGGGACCAGCGAAACTGGGCTTCCGGTTCCGGCACCGGACGTGGTGAAATTGTTTTTTTCTTTATTTTTTAAAAATAACGGAAGCAAAAATAAAGTTTCCGGAAAACCTGTATTGCCAAAAAACAGGGGCAGTAAGCCAGCCAGAAGACACGCAAATGTGTGATCGATTATTCTACGAAAATGACGGAGAGTTTTGGAACTTCAAATTCCAAAATTTAAAGCCGTCGTCGCTAAAAAACATTGCCAAAAAACAGGGGCAGTAAGCCAGCCAGAAGACACGCAAATGTGTGATCGATTATTCTACGAAAATGACGGAGAGTTTTGGAACTTCAAATTCCAAAATTTAAAGCCGTCGTCGCTAAAAATCAGTCTCGTGCTCATACTTGAATTTTAATAAAATGTAGCTATATTTACTGTTCGCTCTAATTGATCGAATGCAAGGCTTCAGACTAGTAAAATGTCTCATACAATGACTATAAAATGACTATAGACGCAATGCGTCAGCTAGGGGTCTCTCTTTTTGCTTCTAAAATTAATTTCTCAGGATATCCGAGTATTCCCTCATCTCGTGATGATCAGTGTAGACAAACAATATATTTGCATTCAAGGGAATGCCTTCATTAGTGATGCATGAAAAACATAAGTTCAGTAAATGTTCTGTATGTTTTCAACTGCATCTTCTATTTGCCCTCATTGCATTTTATGAACTAATCCTGTGATTTCTGAATTTTTACCTGGTACACAATTGATTTTACTGGCTTCTGGAGCTTGCGAAACCAGAATACCTCTAAAATCAATTTTCCCCCTCGATAAGCTACTTTTTAAATTCATAAAACTGTATCATAAAAATCGAGGTTCATTGAAACATGGTTCCATGAAAATGAAAAAAAATTTCCACCATTTCGCATGTACGAATTTAAAATTCAGGCCAGATAATTGGAGCATATCATCGAAAGGAAAAAAAATATCAACTTTACGCGTCTAGAGAAATGAATTTTATGATTCTTGGAGTTACGGAATTCACGCGTTAAAGAAATATTGCCAAAAAACAGGGGCAGTAAGCCAGCCAGAAGACACGCAAATGTGTGATCGATTATTCTACGAAAATGACGGAGAGTTTTGGAACTTGAAATTCCAAAATTTAAAGCCGTCGTCGCTAAAAACCAGTCTCGTGCTCATACTTGAATTTTAATACAATGTAGCTATTTATTGTTCGCTCTAATTGATGGAATGCAGCAAGGCTTCAGACGAGTAAAATGTCACATACGGTACTTTTCTTGTTCTAAAATGATGAATAGACGCAATGCGTCAGGGTGTCTCTCTTTTTGTTTCTAAAAATAATTTCTCAGGACATCGGAGTAATTCCTCATCTCGTGATGATCATTGTAGACAAAAAAAATTGCATTAAAGGGAATGCTTTCATTAGTGATGCATGAAAAACTTAGAATTCAGTAAATGTACTGTATGTTTTCAACTGCATCTTCGATTTGCCCTCATTGCATTTTAGGAACTAGTCCTGTGATTTATGAATTTTTTTCCCCTGGTACACTATTGATTTTACTGGCTTCTGGAGCTTGCAAAGCAAGAATACCTCTAAAATCGAATGTTTTTCCCTCGATAGGCTAATTTTTAAATTCATAATACTGTATCATAAAAATCGAGGTTAATTGAAACATGGTTCTATGAAAATGAAATTTTTTTTCACAATTTCGCAGGTACGAATTTAAAATTCAGGCCAGATAATTGGAGCATATCATCGAAAGGAAAAAAAATATCAACTTTACGCGTCTAGAGAAATGAATTTTATGATTCTTGGAGTTACGGAATTCACGCGTTAAAGAAACCTCGACTGAAATTATATGGGACGAATGATTAAACTTTATCACCTGGGAATGTTTTTTTTTTCATAGCGGACCACCAGCTAAAATTTCGCAATTTAAAATGATTTTATCTGAGAATGCAGATGAATATTTTTGTGGGAAAAATCAAATATTCCACTGAATAATTATTCCTGCAATTTACTGTGAAATCCTTATATATAGTGGTTTTTACGGCACACATCGGCCACCTGCTTTCTTACAGCCACTGTTTTGATGATTTGAAATCACGGGTACTATCTCGCATAGGGTGATCCTCACGTGAAAGGAGCCACAAAAAAAAACGTGAATTTTCGGCAGTTACAAGCATGTGATTATAAAAATTTCTGTGCAAGAAATGTGGAGAAGTGTGAACGACGGAAGCCAAGCATGGCATCATCCAAAAAAACAAAATTGGCACACGGTGAAGAACAGGGTTTTTTTTTTTCTTGGTCAACGAAAATCTCAGTTTGATGCATCCGGTAATTATACAATATTAGACGGAGAACGATTTTTTCTGAGGATGCCACAATTTCCCAGTGATCTTTCTCATTTTAATTTTTTGTAAATCAATCTCCTTTCTTTTTCCACGAAATTAATAAAATTTATTGAATTCCGGCATAAGACATATAGTTCAAGAAGGCCGAACATTTTAATTTTCCGTGCCAGACGCGAAAAACGTTTGATTTCTATGATAATGTCAAAAATTGATCTCCGTTCATATTTTCCCGAATTCCTGTGCAAAAATACGAAAACAGCATATTTTCCATCAACAATTCAGCTGATGACATAAATAGATCTGTCATTCAAGCGTTTCTGTGTAGTACGGTCCTGGTAAGGGACTCTGTCGTGTTTAAAATGTTATTCAGGAGTATAACTTATCCACACACACCTTCTCATTTCTTTTTTTTTTTTTTACAGAGAAAGGTAAAGTAAGTTGAGCAATCGCCATATTGCAGGAGAATTTCCGAGCGTCTCTCGTCTTAACTTAAGAGCGAAACTTTGATTGGATGACATCGTTTGAGAAACAGAAAATGAAGAAAAGTGCATCGTCTAAAAAACTAGTTTGTAAGCTGCCCACGTTCAGAACATGCATTCATTCATTCATTCATTCATTCAGTCAGTCATGTCATTACCATATCGGCACAACGGGAGATTGAGTAATTATTACGGGATGCGGTATTTCCGCGTCCGTCGAAAATATATGTAGAGAAACGCTTCTCCCGTGCATGCAATAAGTCGCATGACCCCACCAGGTCACTCACACACCAGCAGGCTACTTTTTCAATGTACGACATCGATTGTCCCCTTCTTCTTCTTCTTCTTTGACCCACGCGGGGGGAAAAAGAAAAGGAAACCCCCCTTGCTTATGAAAGCCTGGATTTTTCTTCCCCGAAGTTTGCGTCACGTCTTCTCGCCCCGCNACGCTTCTCCCGTGCATGCAATAAGTCGCATGACCCCACCAGGTCACTCACACACCAGCAGGCTACTTTTTCAATGTACGACATCGATTGTCCCCTTCTTCTTCTTCTTCTTTGACCCACGCGGGGGGAAAAAGAAAAGGAAACCCCCCTTGCTTATGAAAGCCTGGATTTTTCTTCCCCGAAGTTTGCGTCACGTCTTCTCGCCCCGCGCGGTCGAGAAAATCGTTTTGTCAAACAAATTCTTTCTCTCCTTTTTCAGACGCGGGGAATCCATAATTCTTCCTGGTACCCGTGAGAGATGACTGGAATTGTTTTTTTTTCTTTTGGAAATTTTCCCCCGCTGTTCGACCAAGATGGGAAACAAATTGCAACAGAAGGATGAGAAGAAGAAGAAGAAGAAGAACCCGACCCTTGGGCGAAAAATGAAAAGTTTGAGTTGCGCAAGTGCATTTTTGTGTGTCTGTGTGTTTCTTGCACGATGAGCGAAGCGGAGTTTGATCTCGGCGAGTCGACCGCAGGTGAGAGACCCCCACGACAATAAGCAGTGTGCGATGAGGAAATTTTACCACGAACTACGCAAAAAGGTTTTTTTTTCTTTCTATTTTTTCGTTTTAACTTGGGCACCAAACGTATTTTTCTTGAAGTCTTCTTCTCCTTCTTCTTCTTCTCTTCCAATTGGTGTTGGGCTTTTTTTGGAGGAGAAAAATAAGGCGGAACTCGGTCCAGGCTTAATATTTCACATTGCTGGCGGCGAGCATTTTGTTCGGCTTGCGGTGTTACAATCCGTTTTCTTTTTTTCTTTTTTTCAAAAGAATAATTTCCCAGTGAAATACCACAAATGGATCTGTCATTGGAAGAAATTTGGAAAACATGACATCAGACATTAACATTGAGCGACTTCCCCGATGTCTCATTTCTAACTTTTCGCCTAGAATTGATCATTCTGAAAAATGGCTGCAAAAATGGACGAAGTTGCTCAACTTTTGGAACTTTTTTATTGTATCGAAATTGAGTCTAGCGATTACGTCAGTTTGCCTGTGGACAGTGAACTCTTACAACCAAATTTTGCTTCATGGTTGGCATAACTGATTTTCGTTCACAGCAAACTAAGAAGATAATATGTCATTGTAATTCAAAAAATCACTGCTACTTGAAGAAATTGAAAAATTCAGAGCATCCTATGCATAAACCCCGAAAAAACCCCAGTGTGCGAATAAAAATAGCCTCTGAAGAAAGATTAATGAAGTGTAGTATTACGAACGTTTTTCTCCGAATGAAGTTCTGGACCTATTTCACTGCATTATTGAATGCCTTGCTCGTGATAAAATGAAAAATCACTGCAGTGAGTCCTTCGTATTATTAACAGAAAGCAGAAGTACACATGAACGAAACTACTGTAAATGAACCTCACTTCAACATATTTTTACATGAAAACCCCTCCAAGGGGTGAATTGCTGGCTGCGATCAAAGTAAATGCGATTCCAAGTCCCGAAGGTAATTTTTTTGTTGAGTTATTTTTGCATTCTTTCGGCTTTCTCAATTTTCATCTAATTTTTCATCTCACAAAGGAAAATTGCCAAAAATGAAAATCATATTCTATTC
The DNA here is from genome assembly GCA_905338405.1 of Notodromas monacha. Classification (NCBI taxonomy): domain Eukaryota; kingdom Metazoa; phylum Arthropoda; class Ostracoda; order Podocopida; family Cyprididae; genus Notodromas; species Notodromas monacha. The sequence continues at coordinate 90,806 of CAJPEX010000469.1, forward strand.
TTCAATATTTTCTTAGTGAATTTCAGTCGTTTCTGTCGCTTTTCATTTCAAATTATGGTCGTCTTCGTTTAAAAAAGAACAAATAATTCTTCAGTTAAATTAACGAAAAACTAGTACGACGGCCGGGTACTTTCAGGTTTACTACGAGTTACTGACGTGAGTCCATTTAATGTCATGTCGACGTGTGTGGCTTGCTTAAGCACCCTAAGTAAAGGTATAATTATTTCCTCAATTGGTATTCCATGCCGAAAAAGTACCGTCGATGTTTTTCCTCATTCACGCATGCAAGAATTCCAGCTCAGATAAAAAGCTATTTTTCGAGAAAAAAATTCTCGATAATTCAAAAGAATTTGGAAGCGACAGTGCGAGAAGAAAAATACGCGAAGACGTATTTTTACCTATTTCGGAAAATTCTAGTACTGTATACGAACCATATCTTTATTTATCAATGAAAAAGAAAAGATTTTGACGTTTGCCCAAAAAAGTGGTCTAGGAGAAACCCGCAAAATAATTACTTTGGGCTGTATAGCCTTAACTGCGTGAGAAACGACGCGTCCAATGAATATTCCTGAGAAACTTATTGGACAGATACACACCACAGCTGATCAATCACGCAACCCGACGTTAAAAAAAAGGTTGAAAAAAAATTGCTGACAAATGCCAGAATTGAACCAAAGAAAGAAGAAGTGAAAGTCCCTACTTGTTTCATTCCCGGGAGGCAAACAAGCCCTCGAGGAATTCTCACATTTGCTTCGAAAAATTTCAATTACGAAAACTCCTCATCATGTCCGTCATATTTCACGCACGTACAAAGAAAAATTAAAAAGAAAGAATTTGAACGGAATCCTAACATCGCAATTTTTAACAAATCTCCACCGAACAACTACGCATTGAACCTCGCATGCTATACTGAAGAGGATTGAAAAAATAAAATACCACGCTTAAAAATCGCCTATACACACGAGGGTTGGTTCATAAATCTTCCAGGTATTTGTGCTTTCCTTTCCGGGGTATTTTTGGAAAAATAGAGAGCGAGAGAGGCATAATTTTCGAAGATTTTTCATGATTTTTTGACGAATGTTGAAAATTCTCCACACCGTGTTGAAATTAACGACCATCGCCATGTTTATCAATTGAGAAGTGCTCTCAGTGAAGACACAATTTCTGGAAATTTAAAATGTTCTGTGAAGTGTTTCCTGAATGTGTAACAATCATTGGAAAAAAATTGCATGCTGCTGAAATTTTTCGCAGAAGTTATGCGAAGTACGAAAGTTATCCTATAAGAATGGAGATTTTCTAAAAATTAGCCAAGTCTTGGTTATTAATCATCGTGCAAAGGCTTGAATATAACCTTTTCATAGATTTAAAAAAAAACTTGGAAACCTAAATAAATTCTCTTCCAGCACAATAATGACAACACTTGTGAGCCAACCCTCGAATGCATGCAACGACTGAAGGCAGTTGTTGCACATGCAAACGTTATGAGCACACCGACGATTTTCCTCGCGTTCTTCTTCCGCTGACCTCGGGTCGTTTGCATCATTATCAAAGCCGAAGCCGGTTTTAAAATTGGCGCTTGCGCATCGCATCCGAGAGCGAAGATCATTAAACAATGGACTTTGCAAGTGGATGAACGCCCTTTTTTTTTCGGGATTTCATCATCTGCTGTGACCCCGTCTGGTTTTAATCAGTCCAATAAGTTATCATATGCAAGGGATGCGAGAACACATTTTTTCCAAGTACAGTACTGTTCCCATAAATCAGCGGAAATTGGATTCCTCATTTTGCATCCAAGTACTCCACTCGAACGTGCGTAAAGATCTAGGACTCCCGTTGACCTTTAACGACTTGGACTAGAAATTTAATTTTACGTACTTTACGTTCACCTATTTTTAAATTAGGAACGAAGTATATGTAAAATTTACGAAAGCTAAAAATCGAGACACTAAGTTATCATGCTGATATCAATTCGACAGAAATTTCCATTAAAAAATGCAAGCCAATCCACGGGGAACGAAGTCTCCAAAATTACAATTTTTCTGACCTTCTGGGATTTTTTAGTTTCCTCTGACCTCGTTAATAATTTCTGCAAGGTTAATCGGGTTTGCAGAATACGGCAGATCGAGTCTCACGTAATCGAATATCTGCTAGATTCTCAAGCTGAAAAAATAACTTCAATTTCAATTTATGACGAAAACAACATTTTCAGGAGAAATTCAACAGTGTACTCATAAATTCGAGGACGATTACGAAATAATTTCGAAATTTTTCATTCCAGGAGAAGATGAAAACCTTGAATGCCGATATCAGATTCAGGAAATTAAATGCAGTATCTTTTCGTGGAAGAAAATTATGGAAATTGTTTCGATTGCAAAATCGGATTCTCATGTTTTCTCTTTTTTTCGTCATCATCCAAAAACCTTGGAATAGATTTCATCCTCATCTTGAACACTTCCGTAAAAGTACATATTCTTCGATAAATTCAAACCTGGGAAGAGTGATACCTATATAAAAAATAAAGATACACATCCGAATTATTCACCAACATACATCGGGAATGGAGTAATCAGGGAGGAAAGTGACGCCAGTAAATCTCGACAAATGACGTGGCCTTTGCCCATAGAGACGCCACTTTTTTTTTATACACACAGCCCAACAGGTCATCAAAATGTAGTAATCCTCGCACCCTGCCAAGTCATAAATAAAGTGACCTCTCTCTCTCTGCTGACGCTGCTGCAGCATCACCAAGGAGCCAAAGAACTTCAATAGCTATTTCCCCCCCCCCCTCATCGAAGACGTGTTTATGAACGTGCCCATCTCTCGGATGCCCCAATGCCCTTATAATTTCTTCGCCAGCACCCCTCGGAGCAGAAAATATGGATTAAAAAACCCTCCTTACGCAACTCGAAGGTCAAGTTCTTTGGGTTGCTCGGAATGATGTTCCCATGAAGAAACCGAATTGGAAATGACGCCCAGCCAACAGTAAGAGTTGAATCTGGAGTAAGGACTTTGACCACACCTTCAGGATACAATATTTAATCTTCACAACAATACACGGAGTCAGATCACAGTCAAGGATAAAAGATAGATGATGCTCAGTCAAGTAGTCAACTCAGAAGTAGCTCCTGTTTCTCCTGATGTAGCGGGGAAACCTTCATCCGTTGAACTCTTTGGAACTAAAATACTTGAAAGAAAAACATATTTTTCTTCCACTATACTCGTATACAGAGATGATCAACCAAATCAGAATACCAAGCGAAGTTCAACTAAAGGCTAAAATATTGCAAAGCAGTGCCAATATTTTAGCCTTTCGAAGAACACCCAAGTGAGAGATTTCGTCAATACAGTGGGACATCGCTCTATTTCCGTTTCCAGCCAAGATAAAATTAATTCGAGTGGAGTAGGTTCTCAACCCAATTGAAGAATATATTGTCAAGAAATTCCTCAAAGATCACGACTCACGGAATCCCCCCTTCCCCGAATATGTGGATTGAGTTTAAAAGGAATGCGTCGTGTTCGGCCTTTCTCCAATGAAAAAACACGCGGTATCTTTTGCAGAAATGAGGGCCATTCTAGTGACGAAATTAAAATATTTAAGATACAACACATAATATCCAAGACGCACGAACCACGTCAGTGAATGGAAACTAATGTTACGTATCTCGCTCAATCTGTAAAGAATGTATGTCTTTCTGATCAAATGGACGAGAATTTCAAGAGTAACTTTCAATTTTACTGTTTCTGGAGAAGTACTGTATGATGCAGTACTCGTGAGTTCAAGTACGATTTGCTCGTAAGCGAAACTCTTTTCCAGCCCTGGGGCAGTACTGTATTAATTTTTTGCTCTTTTGCGCAACAACGGGATTTTTTTTCGTGCAATTCCCGAATCACGTTGTTTATAAAACGACATCGAACTGCAGATTTTATTTTTAATGTTCCGTAGAAAATGCAAAAACGTGAGCGAGGAATTGAACTCGCTATAAAAATTCACCGTTAACAAGTTTTTCAGAGTGCGTACATTTTTTTTTATCGATACAGAGATTTTTATGCACTGCATCTAAAAATCTGTATGGTTTCGAAACACAATTATGTTTCTGCTGTTGCCCTTGAAAAGTCTCATTGCCCTTGTTGGATTCGTCAATAATAGCCCAGCACTCGGGTTTTTCATTTTTCTATGCACAATTAAAAGAAGAGCTAAATCAATAAAACTACTATACGCCAGAACTAATAACCTAAAATTATCATCAGAAAATAAAATAAAATATATTAGTGAGACGCAATTTGACTGTAAGAGAAGCTGTTTGAGCAGGGTAAAGATTATGAGAAAAAATTTTATGAATCTTCAAGCTCAAGGATCTCCTAAAATTTCTACGCCACCGTATTTAAAACCAAACTTATCAATGAGGCTCAGTACATAATTATTTTTTCATTTTTTCATTCATCCAATTGAATAGAAGTTCTGGATAATAAATTTGACATGCGTTTGGTTAATGTAACAGGATTGAAAAATTTTTCCACTCACGCGCGGCTTCAAATGACTTGAAAATGCGTTAGCCATTCAAAATGCTTGCCATTTTTTCGAATGATACCGTCTGTTCGAATTTTTGGCGAATTTTCTGACATGCTGGTGAAAAGAGTCAACAAATATTCGCGTGGTTATTGATGTCTTCCACACTATCCGACATAAGCTCTCATTTTAATTTAAAACGCAAGAACGTTTTTGAAATGGTCCCTGCTTTCAATGAATGATTTTTTAAACACAAAAATTAACGCTTATTTTTAGACATTATTGCCCTGCATTTGTACGCTTAGGTCATGTGTTTTTTTCTTTTCTTTCGTAATTTCCGAAGATCAAGAACAAAGGTCAGAGAGGATTTACCATATTCGGTTCAAAGTTCGTCGATGGTCGATAAGTCGCGGCTGCAAAGGGATTATTTCCACGTGCTATATCGCAATAAATTTTGAAAAACCTCGCTATATAGCACCGAGGTCACTCCTTGTGTTACGTCCTGGTTGGGACAAACTGCAATATAAATTCACGACATTCGGGGGCGAGGGAAGTTGATACTCGAGATTAGGCGAGGTCAACAAATCAAATCTTCTTTTCCTTCCCCCTCTCTCATCCTACATCATACACCCCGTTTGAACACATCCCGACAATGACAATGGAGAAGGCGTGTGCGTTTGTGATTGATGAGTTCTTTCCGGGAAAATAGGATGGGAAACGTTTTTTTTTTTAGACATTTCCAGCGACGAGGTCAGCGAGTTGTATTTTCTTGAATACCTATAAATCTTTCGCCAGCGGAGGAAACATTATATTATGTTTCGTGTTATCGAGCTGAGCCAGGCAGTCAACATTTTGAGGGACCTTGTACGCTTTATATTCGAGGAACATCCGTCAAAAATGCTTCTTGGCTTTTCTTTAAAAAAAAGATCGTCTTCTGCTCTTCATTATTCACAATGCATGTATTTCCTCGTTTGTTGTTAAAGTGATCTTCGTATAGCGTGAGGCAACGAAATTGAACCCTTAAATTGAGGGACAATAAAGCCTATTTTTGAAATTTTTGAACAGAATTATTTTTGTGCTGAGTGATTAGTTCAAAAATCTTCGCAGCAGGTTGACGTAGAAAATAAAATCCTTATCTTCCGCATTAAACTGTGCTGCATTGATTACTATAATAATGCTGAAATAAAAAATTAAATTCCCCTGAATAATTGGAAAATGTTGTATTGTCTTTGTGAACAGGTTTTAATTTATCATCAGGCATTTGGAATAAATAATTAGGGACTCCTCATTCCTTAAAAAAAATTTTTAGTTATGTTGCCTCCTCATTCTGGAAAGTTTCACTGTGCGTTTTTCGATATAATTTTTGCCAATTTGACTTTTAAGATATACAGTACAACAAAACCCAGCTGCTTTCAAGCGATCAAATTACTTCCCTTATTATACTGTTTATAGAAATACACCCTTATACTCTTGTGAGGATGCTGAACATTACAGCAAGCTGTAAAAATATTTCAAGTGGGATTTCATTTGAAAAAAAGGAACCCTTAGAAGGTGACCCACAGCATTTTATTTATATTTATCATCTTGCGTGATTTTTAAAATTTAGTAAACTTTTGTCATTGCCCGTCCACATTATCTTAGTCTCGAAATGCATGCTCCTTCTCTTGTACTTTCTCCCAAACAAACCGTGCTCGAAAGTTAGATATATTAGTGAACGTTTCTTGTCATCAGGAAATATTTCATAACAAATGCTGAACAGTTGGTCAATCGAACACAGCGGCACCTTCACGAATGACCGCGCAGCTAAATTGAGTTTGATGTGACCCAACAGCATCCCAGCATTTTTATTTTTTATTTTGAGGAACAGCGTTTTTCGGGGAACAATCCCCAAATTTACATGGTGGCATAGCTCTGAAATACCCGACGTCGACAGTTAATACGTACGTCGCTGCTGGTGGAAACTTTGAGCGCAACTTCCGGGATACCTAGAGAGTCGATTATGCATCATTAGCAGCTGATTCTTCTCCAAGCCATTTACTTCCCCTGTGTAACTTAGCGCTTATTGCGAAACTTTGAAAAAATATTTATTCACGAACACACGCAAGCGAGTCTGTGCATTTTTCGTCAATCCAGCAAGCGAAAAAAAACATTATTCAAAACGCAATGCGTTTGTGAGATTGCAAGAAAAAAAATTATTCGTCAAAAGGTCACGGATGACGTTTTAGTTTTTAAAAAACCTCGCCAGAGGGTTTAAGACAATACATATACGGTAAATAAGCTCAAAATTTATCATTTTACACAGTATTGTACTTTGAAAATAAACCAACTCGCAAACTGGCAGAAAATTGAATATTTTGTCAAATCATGGAGAAGAGCTTCGAGAAAACCCCTTTGAAGAAAGAAAAAGTCTTCGGTTTTAGGTTTTACAGTATAAAGAAGAATTTTTATTTCAGGCCTCGGGATGTTTTGAAAGCTTCCCTTGGACTAAAAATGTCATTGGGTCGTATTCCGAATTTATTTATTTTATTTCTTTTTATAAAAACTCGTGGTTTTTTCTTTAAACACGATTAAAAAAAAAAAAACCTCGTTCTCTTCTAAGTTTCGTGCGCTCATTCGTGCAACTTCGGAGGAAGTCGGTCATTTTTGTATCTGAAAATGCGTACACAATATTTCAAAGATAAAACTGTACAAGGAGAAAAGTAATCAACTTTGAAAAGCCTGGGAAAACATATTTGTAGCCCACTTTCCTGTTTCCAGTTTCCTGAAAAACTGACTTTCCCTCTCGGAGAGGTTGAAACAAAAGAGTGGGGAACCCTTTCAAGCCGAAGTAGGACACATTTTTGTGTTGATAAAATGCCACCAGTTCTGAAATGAGTCAGAGAACAAATGAAATACTTTAAAAGGCGGATATAAAAGGTCTTTTCAAACCGCTGGTAAAACACAGCATCTGTGCTTATCGCTGCACAAAAATCTTCCAGTATACGCAAAAGTGCTCTGGAAATTTTATTTACCGGAAGCCACAGAAAAGAAGCATACAATTCGAAGCTTTTTCGTAAATTCCGTCAGTCTGAATTGTTGAAAAAAAAAATCTGTTGTAAATTTTGCCCTCTCAGAAGAAAGGAGCAATTTTCTTTCGTGGGATAATAGATGGGACATGACTTTTTTTTTAAAGAAATCTTTTTTCAGGATTTCTGCCTCAAAAATGTTTAAATGATTCAAACTTTTAAAAACTGGATTCTCGATTATGTGAGGAAATTAATGGGAGAGATATTCGTCCCTCAAAAATTAATTTCTTTTGAGAAAATTAGTCCTCATTTTAATTCTCCTCTCGAAAAAAGAAAACAATATGATCAGTCGAATATTAAATAATAAATATCACCTCCCGGCCTGCAGGAAAAATAGATGTACTGTTCCATTATTACATTGCATGGCTTTTTGGTTAAAAATATTTTCTGAAAGTTTTTGTAACCGATTGCCGCAATCCAAATATTTGGGTTTGGGATTCCCGAGCATGTAAATAAATGATCAGCGATTCTATTCTTCCTCTGAAGATATAAGATGCCTCACAGACGAACCTCGAATTTATGGGACGAACCCCGTGATTTTCGAGACGAAAGCAATTTTCACGACGTTTTTATCTCAAATCACCATCATTCAAAAATAATCCAACATATTATTTTCCGAGCTAAATGGGCGTGTAAAGATATTTGTTCCGAAAGAGAGACGCAGATTTTGGCCTGATCGTGGTGATTTTCTCTAGAACGACACAATTTTTTCATGTTCATGAGGAGAGTACCACAAAAAAAAAACAATCAGCTAAATCATTGCAATAAAGAAGTTTGAATATAGGATTCCTGCGTCTCGTCTCCTGTGAAGAAATATAAGCGACGAAGCAATTCGTCCCCCGAAAATTCCTTTCTCCTCGAGGAAGAATAATGCTTCATATACGAGCAGTTTGACGATCCCCATTCGATCATCCGCCAGTTTTTCGGAAACATATTACCGCGAAATATCCGAGCAACAAGGGAAAAAGAAATCCCTAAAATAAAATAAAAATTTAAAACAGAAGAAGAACACCGCATTGCGGCATCACATTATCGCATCACCAACCAGCAAACAAAAAAAAATACTCGTCAACGCGCCTGCGAGTGGCATTCATCATCACGGAGCGAGGACTCGAAGCGTGGCAAATGTTATGCACATGTTCTCTCCATATCATATCCTACCCACATGACCCTGTTCGTTTCTTCCTCTGCCACCTCGAGAGAGGAAAAGGTCAACTTTCACTGCCCACCAGTTGGTTACGGTTGCGTCAACCGCTTAGGCGCAGATTTGTTTCTACAGTCCATACTATAAATTCTCGCAAACCAGCGAGAAATTATGCTTCCTTCCTGGTCGTCACCCCATGGTCCAAACGTGGCAGGGGGTTTAAAATGGGCGAGAAGAAATGAAAACAAAACGTGTTCGTGGGGGGGGGGGGGGCGATAATTTATGTCAGAGAGAAACGTCATGAAAGTCCCCACTTCCGAGAGATGAAATTGATTTTTTCTTCATTTGATTTAGATGTGGAAAACAATATGAAGCATCCAACAGTCTACATACGAGATGGTGAACTGCCTCGATTGCGTCAATTTCATCCTTGGAAAAAAAATACTGTTTATATATTTGGTCCATTTTAAGGTTATATTGGCGCTTCATTAAATTAGCAAGCATCCCTTCTATAGAGACTATCACAGAAAAAAATAACGCTGTCTCATTCGACACACTATTACGAATTTTCAATTTGACCTAATTTGCATCGCATTTTCAAGCCTAAATCGGGCTCTGAAAATAATCAACCAATTTGACACACAGCCAGCTATTGTAATTTTTTGGAACTCGCATTCATTATCATTTTAAAAGAATTTTCAAAAACAAAATCTTTGAAAGGTCATAGCGCTATAAATAATAAAGTAAATAAAACAAAACAGAAAGAAGTCGGGGAACCGTGACCAAAAAACTTAGTTGGTTTATTTTTTCATCACTGCCGAAAGCTTCTTTTCGTGCCTTTATTTTCCTTAACCTCTTACTTGAGAGCGTAAAACATGGGAACATATAAAATGAAATGCGACGTTTCGTCGAATATTAAAATTTTTGTCACGCATGTTTCCCCTAAAATGAGCCAATTAAGATTTATTATTTTTGTGAAACGTTCCATATTAAAGGTGTTGTTTTTTTTGCTTCGGAATATGAAAAGATGATTTTGCTGCAGCTAAGAGAAAGAATTAGACAAAGAAAAATTGACCAAGTTTATCACGGAAACAATTAATGGGATGCTAATTCCTGGAGAGAGACCCACTCTCCAAGGGCATCATGAAATAATTCCCACAGCAGGATTCATGGCTAAAAATTATGCTTCACAGCTTGTTGGATCGAAAAAAGGTCCTGTGCAGTACAGCATTCCCAGTAAAACACAGGGACAAATAAAAAAATAAAATAGATAAACTGACCTGATTCGGTGAGGGTCTGAACGAGACCAGCCTCTTGAACGAGCGTCAAAAACGTGTCCACGCCGCCAATGCTTGTCGCCAAGGCCACCAAGTCCAGATTCCCTGGCAAGGACTCGATCTTCTGCTCAATCGCCAACCTGGAATCCTGGTTGCTGAACGACGACCCTGAGGGACTTGGGCAGCGCTGTGGGCTTGGGCAAGGACACGGGCCTGGGCATCGACGTGGGCGACGTCATAAGGGTGGGTTTAGCGGAGAGTTTCGGTTAGGTCCTTACTAAAGCAACCAGAGAAGGCTTTCCTCCGATGAGTCTGGCTGGTTCACGACCTGGGTCACTTGCTGCTGGTGATGCACTTGTTGCTCATGTTGTTGTTGTTGTTGTTGTTGTTGCTGCTGCTGCTGCTGCTGCTGCTGGTTGTTGTTGTTGTTGTAATGGCTTTGGTCGAATGGTGGGTAGTGAGGCAGGGATTTTTTATGCTCCTCAGGGGAAATCGGCAAATCGACAGACAGGAATTGAGACTTGATGTCTTCAGGGACTGGAACAGGTCCTTGACCAGTTAAATCCACGGGCCTCGGGGCAGAATAAGTCGCCTGTGGGCGACTTATTGGCACAAACGGTTGCTGTTGTTGGTGCTGTTGCTGAGAAGACACCACCGATGGTCTCGTTTGCTGCTGTGCTGGTGCACCATAAGATGACTGTGGTGCTGAGTATCTTTGCTGAACTTGCTGCTGAACAACCTGCTGTTGCTGCTGCTGTTGAGGAGCAGAGTAAGTTTGTCTGGGCTGCTGCTGTTGCTGGTGTTGTTGTTGTTGTTGTACTCTCGGGGCAGAGTAACTTTGTTGCGGTTGCTGAGCCACTGGTTGTGGTGCAGAGTAAGTGTATTGTTGAGCAGGAGCAGAGGCAGGAGCAGGAGCAGGAGCAGAGTAAGATGGTTGGACTTGGTGTTGCACAGGAGCAGGGTCAGGAGCAGAGTAAGTTTGCTGCTGAGGAGCAGCATATGACTGCTGTACTT